>PVIH01019268.1:0-35909 GCA_004025045.1 Sigmodon hispidus | reverse complement strand
GAGGTATGCAATGCCATTGCTGTCCTCCATGGGGACCTGTATACACACACACACACACACACACACACACACACACACACACACACACACACACAAGCGGTATCCAATGCCATTGCTGGCCTCTGTGGGCATCTATACATACAACACACACACTCAAACACGCTTAAATAAAATAATATCTTAAAAAAAGAAGAAAGTGAACTGAGCTTACTCATTACTCTACTCTTTTGCCAAGTTTTTTAAAAGAACCCAAGCAATACCAGTTACATCATGTTTCCCAATTGGGGTGCCATAAAGCATATTCAGTAAAGTCTGGAGACAGTCTCTGTGTTCATAGCTGGGAAAAGAGGGTAAGAATGGTATCTAGAAGGTGGATCCTACATCCTATAATGCCACGACAGCCTCTCCTCACTCCCAACAAAGACTTCTCTATCACCAAATGTTGACTATGGGCCACATGAAAGGGAGAAAAATATGAGAAGGCCTGAAGCAGCATGCTCAGGCTGAGCAGCAGGGCAGTCACCAGCAGGGCACCAAGGGCTGGGCTTGTTGCCTCAGAAAAGAGCCAGACCAGGCAGGCCTCGCACCAGCAGCCTGGCCAAGATGAGCCCAGCCAAATTCTATATACATGTCACCTCAACATCCCTGTTCACTGCCTCTTCCTGTCACATTCGGGGCCCATATCCCCCAAGTCATTCAGGAAATGACATTGTTTCGGAATGGAGGAAGGCCTCAGAGCTTGGCTAAGGAGGATAAAAAGTAGAAAACCTCAAGGAAGCAAACAGTCCCTATGGGCAGGGACAGTGGACCGGTATTATGCAAAGCCCCCAAAACCCCACGTAGACACTGCCAATAAAGCACTTGTGGGGCCCCCTCAACACTTCCAGATCCACACAATGTCCTCTCTTAGATCCACCTCAGTGACTGCCTTAGAAGCACCTTCCTATCTCTTCCCACGCAAGAGAGGGCAAGACCCCCAAAGCCAGGCTTACTCAACTCTCTGTGGGAAACGATAAACGTTGACGGTCAGAGCGGGTTGTTAAAAATGCAGATTTAGCAGCTTGGGCAGGGTAAAAACAAGCCACAGTCTGAACAATCACACAAAGTGTCTGGGCCAGAAGCTTCCAGACCACACTTGGCCCAGCAGGGTTGGAATCTCGGCCTCTGGAGAACAGAAACTGTGGTCTACTCTGTCCCCAACACTCACCACAAGCAGGGCTGACCAAAGAACATTTGCTGAGATGTATTTAAAAAAAAAAAAAAAAAAAAAAGCAGGCTAAAGAGTAAAAAGACAGCCAATGGCATAAACAGCTAGAGACCAGCATGCAACCAGCATGTCCCAAGAGTAGAACAAGAGATTGGTTTAGGCAAATTTCTACATCTAAGTCCCTGGTATCACACAAAGAAACTTCCAGCTGTTCAAGCTGAGGTGGATCCTTGGGCCAGTCAAAGCTGGAACATTCTGTCCCAGTCAGATCCAGGCACCAGAGAGGTTAGGGCAGAGGAGAAGATGATGAGTGACAGATCTGCTGGCCTATAAGCTTTCTCTCTCTCTCTCTCTCTCTCTCTCTCTCTCTCTCTCTCTCTCTCTCTCTCTCTCTCTCTCTCTCTGTGTGTGTGTGTGTGTCTGAATAAAGACTAGAAGCCAACCTCCATTTTGCTCTTGAGCACTCTCTACTTAGGTTTTTGTTTGTTTTGCTTTAAATTTTATTTCACATGTGGCGTTTTGCTGTACATGTATGTCTGTGCACATCTTACATATCCAGTGACCACAAGAGCCACAAGAGGGTCTTTGATCCCCTGGAATCAAAGTTACAGAAGATCGTGAGCCACCATGTGGATGCTGGGAATCGAACCTGAGTCTTCTAAGAAACAGAGAGTGCTCCTAACCGTGGGGCATCTCTCCAGTCCCTACCTGGTTTTCTTCTTGACAATGTCTCTCTCCCTGTGACCTGGGACCTTGATAATTAGACTGGTTGGGTACTGTCATAGTTAGGTTTCTACTGCTGTGAAGAGACCCTGTGGCCTTAGCAACTCTTCTAAAGGAAAACATGTACCTGAGGATGGCTTAGTTTCAGAGGTTCAGTCCATTGTCATCATGGTGGGAAACATGGAGACAGACACGGTTCTGGAAAAGATGCTGGGAGTCCCATATCTGGACCAGCAGGCAGCAGAAAGAGATGGGTTTGAGCCTCTGATTCCTCAAAGCCCACCCCCAGTTACAGACTTCCTCCAGTAAAGTCATGCCTTCTAGTAGGGCTACTCCCTGTGAGTCTATAGGAGCCATTTTCTTTCAGACCACCACAGGTAGCAAGCCCTGGGGATCTGCCTGTTTCTCCCATCTCACTGCTGAGATTACAAGCATGTAATACTGTGCACAGCTTTTTACCTGGATTTTGATAACTAATCTCAGGGCTTCATACTTGAGTTTGAATTCATTGAGTTTATTTTTACCCCCCACTCCCTGTCCTAAGCAATACCTCAAGATGTCAAGGGCTTCTCCAGGACCGTCCCTAGGTGGGGCCTTAAAACAACTGCTTCTCCAGAATTAGGCTTCCTGTAAACAACAGAAAAAGGCAATTCCCAGGACCACCCCAACTCCAATACAAGAATACATGCACACACAGAGAGACAGGCATGCACATGCACACACCAGTTTAGTAAAAAGGGTAATTAAAGTTGGGCAGTGGTGGCACACATCTTTAATCCCAGAACTCAAGGCAGGAGCAGGCTGTGAGTTCAAGGCCAGCCTGGTCTATAGAGTGAGTTCCAGGACAGCCAGGACTACACACAGAAATCCTGTTTTGGTAGAAGAAAAAAAAAGAAAAAGACAAAGAATCAAGAGGACTTAGAAACTGAAGGCCACAAATAAGAAAGTGGTGGTTTTAGCAGCTGTAACACAAGCTTGATGGTTGTTCATAAACAATAACTCAATACACAAAGGTCTGGTAAGGTCTCTCTGATGACAATGAGGGCAGGTTAAACTGAGTAACTACTACTGAAAATAGCAATGGGAATGCAAAAGGGTCCTATAGAGCTGGGAGACTGAGACCTGGCCCTGGTTTGTCAGCAATCAGTGGCTTCTCCTTATGCGAAGGCCTTCAGACCACTTCAGTAGCACATGATAAACTACCAAACACAGATAATACCACAGCATGATCGAATGCAAGCCCCAACAGCGCACCAACAGGTTGAGAGTCTGAACAGAACGCCTGGTTCCCCAGATGTGTTAAATAGATTCCACTGCTGTGAGAAATACCATGACCAAAGCAACCGAGTTATTTGGCTTACATTTCCGGTCACAGTCCCTCATTGCGGGACGTCAGGGCAGGAGGAACTCAGGGCAGGAACTGAAGCAGAGACTGTGAAGGAGTGCTGTTCACTGGCTTGCTCCCTATGGCTTGCTTATTCATTCTGCTTTCTGATACAACTCAGGACCAGCTGCCCAAGGGCAGCCCTGCTCAGCAAGGCTCCACCCTCTCACATCAATCAGCAAACCAGAAAATGTCCCCATAGGCAACACACTGGCCAATCTAACAGAAGTGTTTTCTCTACTTCGGTTCCCTCATCTCAGATGACTCTAGTCATCCCTTGTGTCAAGCTAGCAAAAAAAAAAAAAAAAAAATCTCGCCACCTAACTCTAATTTGGGGACACAGCTTATTGGGAGTTCAACCTGTGGGGTTGGTTATGCTGAGGTAGCTCTGTATAGTCCCTGGGTCCCAGAGAAATCAGCACCACTTACTGTGACTATGAATGAGGTCAAAGGGCCGCTTGAGGAAAAGGCGTTTCTTGGGAGCCTTGAGGATGCACATAGATAGCATGTAGAGCTCAGGGACTCTGTAGTGAGGTCGCAGTTGATCATGAGATCAACTCCTCTTCACCTGTGCTCCAGCCTCACCTGGAGAGCTTTGAAGAGAATGAGATGAGACTCCAGCTGTGACTGGAAAGCTGCCACATTGTATCCCACAAAAAGGATACCATTTTGCTCTAAGATGTAAGATTTCTTGGGCCAGCAAGATCGCTTAGCAGAAAGGCTTCGGGTGAAAACGCAAGGTCTTCCTCCAGAACCCATCAGGCTTCAGAAGAACTAACTCTCACAGGCTGTCCTCTGACCTCCACAGCTGCCGCTGGAAACAAGCACCAACGTGCACAATAAATAAATGTCATCTTTCAAGTTTTGGAGATCGCCTTCTGTGTGGTAACTGGTTACCTGTGATGTGTGTTTAATGGTTTAGTGCCTCGTTCACAATGAAAACAAGCTCTTTCCTCCTTTATGGGTTGAGGTTTGTTTTTAATTACATCCCTTTCATGCTCAAAGAATCACCTCTACCGAGACTGACCTCTTGAAGTTAATGTTAAGCCAGCTACAGCTTCAACTAAAATCTTAAAGCTGTGACGTATCCAGGAGCAGAGAGGGGAATGCTACAACTCGGGAAGAAGCCTGGATTCCAGAAGGTACTGAGACAGTCTCCACCTCACACACTGCAGAGATCGTAAGAAAATTTCAGGCCAGAAGTCTCCTGCAGGTGACAGGTCTCAGGTCCAGACCCCTGAGCTGGCTGACCAGACCCTTCCCACACAAAGTTCCCTGTACCAAGACAGCTGGCAAAGTGGCAAGACAGCTGGGTAACACCTACAAGGCAAGAATCTATTCTTCCTCAGTGTCTGTCCAGCCCCAGGCAATGGCATGAATAGACACTTTTTAACTGTCTTTCCATTCAACGTCAAAATCAATTCTATCTCAACTTTTAATTTGTTTCCTTTGGAAGCATTTGCTGAACCAAGAGTAACTGTTCAGACAATAGTTGTTCTGTTTGCACCATGCTACTGAAATGCCCTTTCAGAAGAAAATAAACTTCTTCATGATCCTAGAATTCGAAGAAGCCTGAACGGAAAACACCCGAGCTTAGCCTTGCCACTTCTGCAGCAAAAACCTGTCTCTGCCACAGGCCTAAGGCAGTAGTGCTTCCCTTTAACTCTGAGATCAAACCATGTCCTCCACTCCTCACAGAATAGGGCTGTCACAAGCATCCTTGAGAGGGATCACTCTTAAATGCCTCAACTCTCAACCCAAGTCTGTTTCTGACAGAGAAGAGTATGAGGTGAGTTGGCTGGACCTGGCTATCAGTCCATCCTGGCTATGGACCTTAGTAATAAATTATTACTGCGCACTAATGGAAATCTAACTTTACCCCTCCTCAGCAGCATTACCAGAAAAAGACATCAGCCAAACATGAAACGATTTGGGAAACAACCCAATAGAATGCATATCCAAACAGTTTCTGCCGCCAAACCCTGTAACTGGCTTCACTGGTGCACCAAGTGCCCTGCACACGCATGCCTCATGCTACTCACAAACTGATGGTTCTGCAGTGTGAGGACCGAGCTGCAGAATCTGTGCTGTCAGTAAGTTTCTGAGGTCCCTTGAAGGAAAGCACCAAACAGAATCCCTCAGCCACCCCCTAAACAAAACTCTAGCTTCTTATGGGACTGAGTAGCAGGGCAAAATCCAGGCTCTCAATCCCATTCACCTGCCAGAAACACTGATGATATTCCCACACTGAAATCAAAGCACGCCACTCCCCCATTCTCAAAACACCTGCATTGTTTTCATGTCAATTTAAATCTCTAATACCTAGGACTGCTTGCTTCCACTACCAAACCATCTTTTGAAGTTATAGGAGGCTTGGTTCCAGAAGCCCAGGAGATACAAACATCTGTGGCCAATCAGATTTCTTATAAAAAATAGCATCATGTTTACAGAGCCCGCATATTCATCCCCTTTTATGCTCTAATCATCCTAGGTTACTTATTAATATTTCAAACAATGTAAATTTTATGTAAATAGTTAACAGTCGTTATACCGCATAGTTTAGGGAAAATGGACATATGGTGGATGACAATGTTTTTCAGTACCACGGCCACCCCGGAAGAGTCTCATTTAGCTCAGGAAGGCTTTGAACACCTGGTCCTCCTGCCTCTAGACCGCCTAAGAACTGTTGCAGGTGTGCACCTCCATGCCTGCTGCTATTATTGTTTCATGACTTGTTTGTTTGTTGAGACAGGGTTTCTCTGTGGAGGGAGCCCTGGCTGTCCTGAAACTCATTCTGTAGACCAGACTGGCCTCAAACTCACAGAGATCTGCCTCCCAAGGGCTGGAATTAAAGGCTTGTGTCCCCACTGCCTGGCTTATACCCAAATATTTTTTACTATGATCAGCTGGACTTTCAGAGTTTCAGAATTCTCAGAACACACAGGACCAACTACACTAAGGTGACTTAATTTCTCAGCAAAAGAGACATATTTTTGCAAATAATTCATGTGACTGAGAAGAAATGATGGTCCTAATGGACACAACCAACTGCACTTGGAAACACACAAAACTTCTGCCCAAAAGGCCTCAGCCTGGAGTCCAGCCTTCCGAGGCAGTCTCCCTTAACCAATGACCCTAAATGTTCCTAGCCTTTAACAGCGTGCCTTTGGGACCATCAGTGGAATGAAGGACTTGGTTCCTACACAGAGCAGGAAAACAAAATGAGCATACACATGAAGCCATATTTAACCAACTCAGTGCACAGTCTATTGCTAAACTACGTGGTTTAAAAAGAATTACTGACCTCAGATCGTTTGCATAATCTGGCATTTAATTATAGAAATGGTCACATCCCCCAGGCTTCCACAGGGGGGCCTTCAGATCCCCTGCTCTAGCTTAAAAAAATCATTTTCAAGCTCTGCTGCTCCTAGGTATTGTTGCTGTTGAGTCACATGTAGCTCTGGCTAGCCCCCAACTCCCTCTGTAGCCAAGGATGACCTTCAACTTCTGATCTTCCTGCCTCCACCTCCAAAGTGCTAGGATTATAGGCATGCACCATCATACCCTGTTTATATGACACTAGGGTTTGAACTCACTAGGGCTTCATATGCACTAAACTAGCACTCTACCAACTGAGCTGCCCACCACCACCAGTTCCTACATTTTTTTTTTAATATTTAAAACGTAATACACACCTATACCTGTGGGCCGTAAAAATCAGTTGTTTCTCAACTTTGAAAAAAAAAAATCAATTCCTGGGCAGAGGTCTCCATTGTCCTATGCACTCCAAGGTTACTCTAGCTGGTGCGTGAAGCAAAGAAAAACACAGCCTGGTATAGCATTCCCAACAATAAGGATACAGACTAGCTTGAGAATTTCTTTTTTTTTTTTTTTTTTTCCTCTTCTGATCTTTAGCTCTGTGCACAAAGGTAGACTAGCAAATAAAGCCAGCAGTTTAAAATATTCTATTTAAAAAAAAAAAAAAATTCACTATGTTGGCTTTAAAGGGAAGAGGGGTCAGGCCAGTACATCTGGATCCAATCACTGCAGTTTTACATTCTTAGCATCTTCCATCCCAGACCCAAGGCGGAGGGGAACAAGAGGCTGCACACGGGACTAATTACCATCTCAGGATCCTGATCCCACTTGTCCCTAATTTGAAATGTGACCTTGAGCGGGGCCTGACCTCACAAGAGCTCAGTTTTCTAAGCATATTCCAGGCTAGGACACAGGGCTTACAAGTAACATGATTCAAGTGTTGATGAATTTATAATGGCCTTCCTTCTCATTTCCACTTGATTGTATCTGCAAAGACTCATTCTCCTGAGGAGGCACTCTAGCACTCTGGCTCCCTGTCCCCTTCCAAGCCAGGCTGTCTCTCCACTTGCCTAGCTCAGCCTCTCAGAGCAAGGGCTGGGATGAGAAAAGTTCCCTCAGGAGAGCTTCCCCAATTGGCAGTGATCTCCCCTGACTAATGTCCCGCAGCAGGCTTCTAGTTCCTCAATACACTTCTAATTGTCTTTTTGAAAAAGTGTATGGATGCTTATTTGGTGTGTTTGGCAAGCACCTCCCAGGGTAATTCCTCTGACATGGTGCTTGGAGAAGGAGGATTTAAAAGTCTAGTGAAGCATTAGGAAAATGGTGCTCTATCTAACTCTGTCCTTGGATAGCAATAAAACAACGCTTTCAGGGGACATGCCAGTCAGGATGCAACTCTCCCTATACAGAGAGAGAGAGAGAGAGAGAGAGAGAGAGAGAGAGAGAGAGAGAGAGATATCTCCTGAAACCCAAGCTAGCTGACTTTTACATTAGATCTAAACATTTTCCCCCCTTCCAGGGACAGCAAGGTGTCAGAACAGCCAATCGATACTAATGAAAACAGCACACTTGGGTGGGCCCAGCCATGCAAAGGCTCTCTTATAACCCCAGGCACCATTCTTCCAGGACCAACCCCAACAGGAAGGCAGTGAAACAGATGGAGACTGGAGGTAGAGATACAGATGGAGGTGATAAGGGCAGAAGTAATGGGGATGGGGAGGGAGGGGAGAGCTGGAGATGACTGCAGGCAGGAGGTGATAGGGATGGAGATGGAGGTGATGGAGATCGGGAAGGGAGTGAGGATGGGATGGAGATGGGGATGAGAATAGGGAGGGGGAGCTTAAGAGTCAAGATCCACAGGGTCAAGACTGAGCAGAACAGAAGCCGGGGTGGAAACCCCAAGCTTCTCATCTCTTGCAGGTGTTCAGAAGGGATCCTCAGGGCTATCACCTCCCTACCTACTGTGAAATGCTGACAGGTCCCCGCTTTCCAGGCAAGCCTCCCCTAAGCTACTGTAGCCACAGGTTCGCCTCAGCTTCTGATTACATGGTGAGTCCTGCATCTGTGGGAAAGGGTGACGAAGGTTCCCAGATGTTGCTGATGTTAGCAGAACATTGGTCAACCCTAAAGAGCGGGGATAGAGGCTCATACTCCAACCCCAGTGAGAATCACTGGAGAAGCATTATGTACACCGAGACCAGCCTAAAAGAGTGATGAATGAAACAGTACCAGTGTGGGTTATATAACCAGACCTGTTTAAGCACCTTCAGTTGGTCCCTTCCCATCTGTATTTCAAGGTCCCTCACTAGGGGGGCCAGTGCCTGCTTTCCATTTTTCATTAAAATTAACTGGTTTTAAATTGTTTTTAAAACAACCTCATGTAGTCCAGGCTACCCTCAAACTGACTATCTAACCAGGGATGGCTTTGAGCTCCGGCTTCAACAGAGTTCAGGAACAAACATGCCTATATGGTGGGGGAGCTCAAACCCAGAGCTTCTAGAGTGCTGGGCAAGCACTCTACCAACTGAGCCACACCTCCAGTCCCTCTTCAGTTAAATTCCAATTAATCTCTTCCATCCTGGAGGCCCCACAGAGCATATTAGAAAGATGATGTCATGTTGCTGGCTCCTGACACCCTTGGGAAATAATTCTCTGTCAGGACCTGGAAGAGGGCTATTCAATAACATATCAGATGACCCAAGACTGTAACTGAACATTGCAGCTGGAAAGCTCACCTCCAATCTCAACCAACAAGCAAGACCAACCAGCACATCCCTCAAATACACCTCCTGGATGTTCTTAACATGGCCAAAACGGAGGAGAGAAAACACATGAAACTCCTGTTCTGTGATTGGCTGTTCACCCTACAGAATTATAGATAATTAGCATGTGCTCATGCTTCTCTTCCCTTCTTGCAACAACTACATAACTGAGGCATGATGGATGTGTTTTATTGATGAGCACAGTAGGGTTACAACAAGCAGATGGTATGCTCAAGGTCACAGTATAGGTGGCAGCCACTATGAGGGAGGTTTACCCATGTGCAACATGTATCCTTCCTCTTTGGGTTATCTCACCATCACTGTGCATGTGCGTAGAAGAAGGTAGGAAACCCATGAGGACAGAGCTTAGGTTTGTTGTTCGATTTTGGGGTTTTTTTGTTGGTGTGTTTGCTAGTTGGTTTTGTTTTTTTTTTGTTTTATTTTGTTTTGTTTTGCTCTTTTATCCAGCCTGCATCCTCCAGGCATCAGTAGACACCCAGAAAAGGCTTTGCCAAGTTCATGTGAGATTCCAAAGCCAGGGCTCCTCTATCTGGGTTGTCTCCAAGATCCATAACAACCAGACAGGTGAGCCACTGCTTAAGACACCAGACAAAAATAGAAACCTGCAAGACAAGAGCTCAAGAAGTGCACTGGAGGAAAGCAGGTCGTTTCTTCAGCCCTGATGCTTTCAGTCACATCTAAACCCTTGGCCTCTCTGAACTATGGTCCCTTCATTGATGCGATAACTTAACCCATCCCCTGGACCTCTGAGAACTCCTATGATGTTCTAGATGTGGGGCTATGGAGAAAGGGATTAAGCCTAGGGATGAGAGGCCAAGAGCATCTCTCGGTAGACCTTGGCCAGTTGCACAACTCACCTGGCCTGCAGTGGCAAGGAAAAAACATCTGAAACCAGAGTAAAGCAGAGACACTGGAGGTAGAGGTGGGAGGGCACCGCTTCACAGATGCAATCTTGGTAATTTACCAAAAAATACAGCTAAAGTGACAAGTTCCTTTGATATGGTATGTTTAAAGATGTACTTATCCGTGGATGGAGCTGGAGAAATGGCTGAACAGTTAAGAGCAATGTGCTGCTTTTGCAAAGGACCTCAGTTCCCAGTACCTGTATCAGGCAGCTAACAACCACCTGTACTCCAGCTCCAGAGAGATCTTGTGCCAGAGATGGGTACCCATGTGCACACACACACACACACAGAGAGAGAGAGAGAGAGAGAGAGAGAGAGAGAGATACATATGATTAAAAAAAAAAACAACTTTCTTTTAAAAAACAAAAACAAATGCTACATACAGTAAAATCCATTTTTTATAGGAACACAATTCAACCAACTGTGACAAACACAGAGACAGTCTGCTATAGCTTTTTGAGTATTTAACTCTAACTTTCCAAGAATTCATTACATAAAGTAGTGTGAGGCTGAAGAGATGGTCAGCCAATAAAGACTAGGCTCACAACCATAAAATAATGTGGTGTACATGATCCAATAACACAAAATTAATGTCAGCTCCCCCTTGTACAGCTGAAAGTCTCCACACAGCCAAAAGGGAAAATACAGAATCAAACAACAACAACAACAAAAAAACTTGTCTGTAGGGGCAGGAAATCAATTCACACAACATCTGCAAGGCATGGGTCTCAAAACACCAAGATCTAGTGTCCGGGTTAATGCAACTGAATCTGGTTCACCAAGGAGACAGAGTGCCTCCTCCCACCCTCCCCCTCCCATATGTAACCATTTACCAATTGTTTAATTTAATATGCACACTGAGCTCAAGGATGCAGACATATATCTATTGAAGGCTGTTCCTAACCACCTGTGCAAGCTTAAAACCACAAAACTTTCTTCAATTATCTCCAGAAATCTTTACTATCTTTCACAGACTGTCAGTACACCAAAGACTTCACCTGGTCAAAGAGCTTGGCTTTTTAAGGCTTATTTTGAAATGAACTGCAGGAGCTTATATAAAAATGGGAGAGTGATTATTCAAAGAAAAATCAGAAATGCATTACATTTCTGACTAAAGAATAAAGTCCTAGCATCTCCAAACTAGACAACAAAATCCCAAACCAGAAAATGTTTAGAAATGTCACTAAAATATGTGGTAATGTTTATAACTAGGGGGTAGGAGTGGGGTGTGTGAAGAAGTGACCTCCAAACTCTAGTTCCGTGATGCTCAAACTGCAGAAGACCTGAGATGATCTTGACAATAAAAACTGCAGATTCTTGGGCCTCAAAGAAACCTATCACGTGAGACTCTCTGAGGACTAGGAAGCTACCGTGCCGTGATGGTTATGCCAGGACCACCCTCTAGCTAAGACCTAATGAATCTAAGAATGGTATTATCATTCAAAGTGCTGAAGGGCCTAGGATGTAACTTAGTTGGTAGAGTAATTTCCTAATTCACATAGGACCCTGAGTTCCATACCCAGTAAAATACCAACTGGGTGTGATGGCTTACATCTAAAATCTCAGCATTCAGAAGGTGAGATGGGAGTCAGAAGTTCAAAGTTATTCTTAGCTATACAAGGCAGCCAAGAATTTATGAGACTGCCTCAGAGGGTGGTAGGGAGAGACTGAACTCAGTAGCCTGGGCATTGGTCCTGAACATGGCTTCTAACTTAAAGGCTAATAGCGAAACAGGAATGTCTTCACTCTTCAAGGAGATTGGTACTGGAATGCTGACAGGAAACTACCCAGGGACAATATTTTACTAATGGGGGCTGCTAGCTCTACATATAGTCCCTGATCCAAGGAGTTCAACTCCTACCTCAGGCTTGCTGCTAGAATACTTTGAAGAGGCAGAGCCCAATTGGGCACATTTAAATGTCTTTCTGCAGATGATTCTTTGGTACCCATAAATTTAAGCCCATTTTCATTAATACATTCATATTCTATAACAGTAAAGACACAGCATTGTTACAAAACTTCAAACTACTTACTTTAGTATAATTTATTGTTAATATCAATATAATTATTTACAGGGCTTAATATATATGTACATAAATGAATGGGTGAGGGGGTAATGTGCACCTGAGGGCCGAGGCCAGAAGAAGATGTTATATTCCCTGGAGCTGGAATTACAGACAGTTGTGAGCCATCTGACACGTGTGATTGAACCATCTTTATTTCCACTGCAGTGTGAAAATATAAATAAAAAAGAAAATTCAAGCAAGATTTATTTTCTATTTACTGAACCTATAATTTTCATTAGCACCAACTGAGTAGCCAATGGCCCTGCTATAAAATACAAACAAGGTAGTTATGGAGAGATCAGAGCAAGGGCCAGGGATAGGGCTGGGTTGGTAGAGTACTTGCCTAGCATGCTGAGTTCCATCCCCCAGCACCACATAAAACCAGTTATAACTCACTCCTGGCATTCCAGCCCTTGGAAGTGGTGGCAGGAGGACCAGAGGTTCAAGGACATCCTCTACATGAGTCCAGCCAGTCTACATGAGACTGTGTCTTACAACAGAACTGCAGCAGCTTGGGTTTCACGCAAAGTTCCCTCCCTTCCAATGACAGTCTCTCTCTCTGATGCTTCCTTCCGCCTCCCAGGCAAGACCATGGGGGTAAAAAAAGTCAAGTGACAAGTATAGGCACTTTTCTTCCCTCTGAGAAACAATGTTTAAGGCCTAGCCTAGTGTATTAGGTCCTATCTGAGTGTATCAAAATCTCCAGGGGAAACAATGAAAGATACCAATTCCTTGGTTGAAAACTCAGCTCAGTTCATAAGTATCCCACAAGGCCTCCCAAGTCTGAATTTTCAATGAGTTTCCCAGGAGACAATTATTCATATCAAGGATGGAGACACAGGTCTTAGAGGAGACACTTGTGAATGGAAAAGACCTGAGTTAGAGTCAAACTCAGGCAACATTCAGCAAAAAGACCTTGCTATACCTCTGTTTCCTCAAAAGTCTGAGGAGAACACTTGCTTCCCACAGTTGCCATGGCAACCAGCATGCAGGGTCTCAGTGGATGCAAAGAGACAGGTTCGAAGCAATGGCACCAAGGACGCAGGCTCCTTAGCCTGAAAAGGGAATTCACCAACAAGCAGTCCATGGCAGATTCAGATTTTGAGACAGAAAACTGATCATCTATGGGTTCAACTATGTTCTACTTTTAAAAGAAAAAATAAATAAACTGAAGTCTATCCCTTTGTACCTCAGAAGGTGACTTTATTCAGAAATAAGGTTTTTACAGAGATAATCGAGTTGAAATAGGATCATTTAGGTGACCCTTAACCCTATATAACAGGTGTGTTCAAACAAGGGCCATTTGGAGACAGAAACAAACATCAGGATAAGAGCATGAAGGTGTGAAGACAGGAGCGCAGGGAAAGCACAGACTGAGCAGAGGTCTCAACAGAATCTCTATAGGGTCCTCAAAAGGAACCTGCCATTTATTAGTCTTGAACTTCAGACATCTTAACTTCATGAACTTACCTGTTTTTTTTATCTGTTAAGTGTGTGGAGCCTTGCTATGATAGCCATGGAAGCTAACATAACCTGTGAGGGTTAACTCAAAAGAAACATGCCTTTTTCCTAATCTTTTTGGACTTTTGGACACCCCACATTTTGCAGATTCCATAGGGCTGGTTCTAGTGTGTCTACCAGATTTGACAGTAAAATTCCAAGTAAACACTAGAAGATGAGTCCAAGGGTTGAATGGGCAACAGGGAAGAAAGTGACAACCACAGGCTGTGATGTGCAATCTGGACCTGAGCAACTGTCACAGACAGGAAAAGTCCCACCAGCCCACCAGCCACAAGTTCACCTGCAAGAAGCAGGGAATGACCTTTGGAACTGTCAAATTCACCTCTGCACCTCCTGCTTCTTCTCCAGTCCCACAGCCAGCACCTGGCCAGCATCTAAGGGCCCCACCGCCCTGCTGGGGAGCTGCTTAAATCCATCTGAGCCACCTCCAACATTCACCTACTGGCCCTAATCGGCAAAGCCCCGAGGAGTCGATTTTCTCAAGCTGAACTCAGCTTTCCCTCACCTAAGTAGAACAAAACACACCAGGGAAAGAGGCCAGAAAATTAAATTTCCTCAAAGAAGATAAAAGGCTCTTTCAGTATGCATTTAAAGTGGAAGGCTACAGGGTCTTAGTGACCATCGAGTAGGGAAGCTGGGGAACTGTGGTCCAGTGAGATGGCTGTCCTGCATCCCGGAGGAGCCAAGTCTGTCCAGTGTGCCCTGCAGGGGACTGCCCAGTCCCATGACTGCTCTGACCTCCTCCATCCCTTCTCCAACAGTCTCTCCTAGGAGCCTCCCCTCAGAGACTCAAGGTGGTGAGGTGAGCTGCGGTTAGAAAGTGGCATGCCTCAGAAGAAGGTCCAGAAGCTCAGGCAAGAAAAGAAGAAAGCTCCTGGCAGTGATTTAAAAAGAAACATGAATATCTGTGTACAGGCTTAGCAGCATGTATGTGCACATGATGTGGAGACTGTGAGAGTCAACATCAATTTTTTTATTTCACTCTTGGAAGCAGGGCCCCTTCACTGGTCTAGAACGAGCCAAGAAGGCTAGGCTTGACTAGCCAGCAAGCCTCAAAGACACTCCTGTCTCTGCCTTCACAGTGTTGGGATTTAGGATTACAAGCATTTGCCACTCACTGTATTCAGCTTTTTAAAAGTTGGTTCTGAGAATCAAACTCAGGTCCTTATAACTGCAAGAAAAGAACTTTAGCAAATGAACTGACATCCTAGACTCTTTTCCTTTTGGGGGATGAGGGGGTGGTAATAAAATATATTTCCTTTGAACCAGGCTAAGATGTCCTACAAAGACATATGCCTTTTCCATTAGGCACTAAACCCAAGAGTTCAGTGGCTATAAAAGTCAGCTGCCTTGGCTGACATCTTACCACAGGCTAGCTCCTTTAACTCCACATGGGGAGGGCTTGGAATGACACGTGTAGGCCAGTTGAAAGCCCTGCAAGGAGAAAATTAAGCCTCTTAAAGAGGCCTCCATATAGTATAATCTCTCAAACCCAGGAATAATCCACACTCTCCTTGGAAGAGCTGCCATGAATGACCTCAGGCCATATTTAGGAAATGGCTTCACTCAAATAAAATAGGAATTAGACACAAGTGTCAAGTCATTAACTAGGCAGTCCTGAGGCAAGGCAAACAGGAGAAGAGTGTTTTCACTGAAGCACACTAAGCCTGAGTCCCCAGGGTAGTAGCAGTGAGGTGAGACAGTGAACTGTCCCCACTCAGAGACAGTGATTCATTCCCTCATGAGCCAGGCTTAGGGAAGAAGGGAAACAGCTTCCCAGTGGTCAAGTGGGCTCTAGGGATGAGTGATTCTCAAGAACACTGACTGAGGTCAATGACAAACACTTCAGACAAGCCAATTTGTCATCTTCAGCCCAGTGTCAAAAGTACCAAGAAGACTACTTAAGTGCCCCTCTTCAGAGATAAAAATGAGAAAAGCGGCCATGTGTCTCCTCTGGCCATCCTTGGTGGGTGCTTCCTGCCACTCAACAAGTGTTTAACAACGTATGCTCATCCAGTCTGTAAGCCCCTTATTCCCAGAACAAGGCCTCAAACTACTTCATTCTGATATAAAATCTGAAAGGGTGGTATTGCTCCTTATCCAAGGCTAACTATAACTAGGAGGTGTCCATCACTCATTAGAATTGTTGGATAATTGTTCGCTATATGACAGACATTTGTTGTTGCAGACATATGGGGATCTAGTGGCAGAACCAGCCTCTCTTCTGGGCCAGAGATCAACCTCGGGTGGTGTTATTCCTCAGGAGTCATCCACCTGTTTTGGTTTTTGGGTGTTGTTATTGATGTCATTATTGGTTTGGTTTGGGACAGGGTTTACTGTGTAATCCTGGGTAACCTGGACCTCCACATAGACAAGGCTGGCCTCAGACTCAGAGAGCTACCTGCCTCTGCCTGACCAGTGCTGGGATTGAAGATATAATTTACCACATCTACCCATTTTAACATTTATTTTACTATTTATTCATGTGTCTATGTGTCCCACATGCATGTATGTGGGGGTAGGATGCCTTTGAATGTCAGACTGACGTTAGTTCCCCTGGAGCTGGTTGTAGGTCACCTACTAGAGAACCAACTAGAGAACCAAACTCCAGTCCTCTGAAAGCAGCAAGCATTCTCAACAACTGAGCCATCTCTCCAGCCCCAACACAATCTTTTCTAAAACAGAGTGTAAGCATTGCAGCTTGGATAAAAAGGAATCCAAGGAATATTAAGTATTACAGCTCAGATGGAAAAGGATTCTGGTAGTCAGGAACCAAAGTCACAGCAAGCTTAATGGCTTACTTCCCGGCTCCAGGAAATGGCTTCCCGGATGTAACAGCTCTTCTCCTGGCTTCCCAAATTCTGCTCGGGTCTCCTAGAGTGTAACAACTCTGCTCCTCTAGGGGAATGTTTTCCAGCAAAAGTGTTACAGCTCCCTGTGCTCTGCCCAGGCTCTGTCTCTGAAGAAGTCTCACCCAAACCTCATTCAAGAGATTTATTGGGAAGAAAAAATATAGATTGGCTGCCTCAGCCAGGTGGAAATGGGCAGCAGCAAACGGAACAAGGGCAGAGCTTATATAGGGATCCTAGCGGGGCGGAGTTCTTCCAGGGAGAAGATTTTCGAGGTGGAAATTGGTCAGATTTCAGCCTTGAGCTCAGATTGGCTAGATTTTGTGCTCAAAGACTGGTTTTCTGCTCAGGGATTGGTTAGTTTTCTGCTTAGTTAGTTGGGGCAGATTTGGCTATGCTTTCAGGGCCGAAGTGTGTTTCTCTGGTCCTTTTTGGCTCTAATTTCAGGGCCGGGGCACATTTCTTTCACTGGCTCTGATTCCAGGGCCAAAGTGTGTTTCTTTGATGCTGGTTTCAGAGTCAGGGCACATTTCTTTGGTTCTAGTTTCAGGGCTAAATAAAGTGTTTCCTTCACTGGCTTGGGTCTTGGGTCCAGGATGCATTTCTTTCACTGGCTCTGGTTTCAGGGCCAGGGTAGGTTTTTTTGGCTGGCCCTTTTACCCTACACAGAATCTCTCACTAGACTAGGAACTTCACAAGTAGGCCAGGCTGGCTAGCCAGGGAGACCCAAAGATCTTCCTGTCTTCACCTCCCCAGCATTGGGATTAGAAGTAGACAGACCACATCCAGCTTCCACATAAGAACTGGGGATGAAACTTGATTCCTCACACTTATACAGATTAGGCCACTTCCAAAGCATTTGGGGCTTATATGCCACAAGATGAATTCAATCTCACATGTGATAACATGGATTCAAGAAAGGAAGAGGCCTGAGATAGAAGCAGGGAACCACTGTGACCTCTCAGGAGCAGAGTACTGCAGACTCCAAAGTAAAATGCTTCATGAAACCACAGTTCAGAAGCCAGAAAGATTACATCAAACTAGAGGGCTAGAGTCAGAGTAGCCAGAGGCAGATTCACTTGGTGAAGAGAATGTTCCAGAAAAGAGGCAATCAGCTGACTGAATTACGTAGGGAGGCTGAAGATGGTAAAAATACACCCCTGCACTCAGTCCTCAGATGCTACTGATGCCTTAAGAAAGTTTCTATAAGACCAGTGTGATGCCACGCACCTTTAATCCCAGCACTTGGGAGGCAGAAGCAGGTGAATATCTGAATTCAAGGCCAGCCCTTCAAGTTCCAGGATAGCAAGGGTTAAAACAAAAGACTGTGTCTCAAAAACAATAACGGCAACTGTTTCTTTGGACTTTTTGTCTTAAAACTTGCTTAATTCATTAATTATTGTGTATATGTATGTGGTAAGTTTGTACACCCAAGTACAGTTGCCCATGGTGTTCAGATAAGGGTATCAGATGCCCTGAAAATGAAGTTAAGGATGGTATGCTGTTGGTGCTAGGAACCAAATCTGTTTTCCTCTGCAAAAGCAGTACATAGTCTTAGCCACTGAGCTGTCTCTCTGGTCCCTAAGAAATGGTTGCCCTTGCCAGGTGGTGGTATCATCTATCTTTAATCCCAGCACTCAGGAGGCAGAGGCAAGGGGATCTCTATGAGGGTAAGGCCACCCTGGTCTCCAGATGACAAGCTCCAAAGCTACGCAGAGAAACCCTGTCTCAAAAAAACAAAACAGAAGGAGGAAGAGGAAAGGAAGGGAAGAAGGGAGGGAGGAAAGTTGGTTTGCCCAAAGGAGTAGGGGAAAAGCCAAAATAAAGTGGGAGAAAGAGTAAAGCATAGTGGCGCACACCTTTGATTCCAGTGCTTAGGAGACAGAGGTAGGCAAGTCTCTGTAAGTTCAAAGCCAGCCTGATCTACACAGCAAGGTTGATAGCAGTCAAAGAATACATAGTGAGTCCCTGCTTAAAAAATAAAAGAAAGAATGGATAGCTTAGTGTTTAAGAGCACTTTTGCTCTTACAAAGGACCTGAGTTCAGTTTCCATATTCCACATGGTAGATTACAACCACCTGTAACTCCAAATCCAGGGAATCCAAAGTCATCTTCTGGCTTCCTCAGGCACAAGGCAAACAGGCAGTGCATAGACATACATGTAGATAAAACACTCATCCACAGGAAATAAAATAAATGTTTTAAAGTACTTGCTAAGGAAGGAAAGCAGAGAAATAGGAAGTGAATGGACTAGGATACAGGGTCAAGGGGCTTCACTTGCTGAT
Organism: Sigmodon hispidus; assembly: GCA_004025045.1. Taxonomy (NCBI): domain Eukaryota; kingdom Metazoa; phylum Chordata; class Mammalia; order Rodentia; family Cricetidae; genus Sigmodon; species Sigmodon hispidus. The sequence continues at coordinate 16,868 of PVIH01019268.1, read as the reverse complement.
GGTGATGCTTTTTGCCTGGGATGCAGATGCTAGAGCATCTCCAGTGAAGACAACCCCATCAAAGAGAGACTCTGATAGTATGGAAGGGAAAGGAGAGACTACAGAGGGGCTAAGAGAGAATGAACTGCAGAGCAGATGAGAAATCCTCACTAGTCAGGCAGCGGACTCAGTCCAGGAAGACGATGTGACTGGTGTGCAACTGCATCTTAGTGAAGCAGCCAAGGCACCAGCTGAGGATAGTTTCAGAGGAGAAGCACAGTGGGGCTGGCAGTGTCAAGAGGCCCCTGGGGATCAAGGTCATACATCCTGAGCCTGGCAGTGCACATGGCCATGTGGCTTCTCCACCCAGGCTCGTTAGCCAGGGGCTAGGATAGTGAAAGCAATGCACAGGGCAAGGCTAATCAAGGGTGGGTTTCTCAGCAAAGTGAGACACAGGAAAAGGGTCAAGGTTGAGGGTGTTCTCGAACCTGAACTGGGTACAGAGGAGTAAGGACAAGAAAAGGGTCTTGTCTCAAAAAAAAAAAAAAAAAAAAAAAAGGTGAGGCTCCCCTTTTTATTTTTATTAGATGTTTAAGAGTGGGTTTCCAGCTGGAGAAATGGCTCAGAGGTTAAGAGCACTGACTGTTCTTCCAGAGGTCCTGAGTTCAATTCCCAGCATCCACATGGTGGCTCACAAGCATCTATAGTGAGATCTGATGCCCTCTTCTATATGCTTTTATATACTATTATACATAATAAATAAATATTTTTTAAAAAGTGGGTTTCCTGGGTTTTTTGTTGTTGTTGTTTTTGCCATTTTATGTATATATGTGCACAGTGGATGCCTACAGGGCCCCAAAGGAATCACATCCATGGGAAGTGGAATTACATTAGTAATGAGCTGCTGCTACATGGGTACTGGGAAGAGAACAGGGATTCTGGGAAAGACTGGCAATCATTCTTAACCTTTGAGTTGTCTCTCCAGCCCCTCCCTCATCTTGGGAGCTCTCTGTTCTTCCTTTGTGCCTCTTCTGATAGTTCTGAGCTCCACAAACCACTAAATCACACTTATCTCCTCCCCACCTTATCTACCAGATAAACACAGAACAAGAGCACTACCCTCAAGGGATATGATGTGTAGGGTGAAAGCAGGGTTGTCTTATCAGAGGAGCAAGATAAACCCCCAAGACCTTTTACTGCAAAAAGGAATGGAAAACACAGAGAATTCCAACTGGTAAGGCCAGAAGAGTAAAGAGGAAACACAAATGTTTGTCAGTTGCTCTAGGCTCTTAGAACAGTATGGCAGATAGAATCAGTTGGTAGAAATGGAATTGTTGGTTACAAACAAAGGCAGACTCTGAAAATCCACAGTGAAATGGGCTGCAACTATAACCCAGAGCAACACTGGAAATGGGGTTCTAGGACCATGGAATCTTGGGTTCAGCTTGCCCATCAACTAACTGTCAGATGGCAAGTGTCACCGAGACAAAGATAGCCGACGAGGAGGCCAAGCTCCTGAAGGCGTCTGTCTTCAGGTTTCTGCTCTTCCCCTTCCTTACCCTCTAAGACTGCCTTATCGCTTGGGTTTTGCCTGTTTGTTGGGGAGGGGAGCTGAAGGGAAGTTTGGGAGATTTCAACTTTAGGGAAAACACCCACCACTTATCTCCATTATTTGTAATAGTTGTGTTTGGCTTGTGTCTTAGCTAGGCTTGTTATTAAATATAAAAGCAATAGGATTAAAAGGTTCTGAATAGGTAAATACTGTAATTAAAAAGGCACCGGTTGGGTTTGTTAAACTATAATTCTGGAATGCTGGCCTCCTTGTTATATTTTTCCTTGTCTTTAAACATTTTTTTTGTTTGTTTAAATGATTTAACTGTTCTTAGTACTTCTTGTTAATCAAACATCATCCAAAATCTGCAAGAAAATATTCTGACTCAAAAGTCCTGGAATGTCACAGATCACAAGTCGCAGATACCATCCTAAGAGCCTGAGCATGTCACCATGTCACATGCCTGCACACACACACACACACACACACACACACACACACACTCACACACCACCTGTCACATGCCCTGGTAAACTGATAGGCAACTTTCCAATTCACAAAGGCACTTTTCTAACCCTTTTGAAGTTTCCAAATCTTACTGGTGAAAAAAAAAAATCAGGCACTTTAATCAAGTTATGAAGTTACAATAGTAAGTACTACACAAGAAGGGCTGAAGAGATAGCTCAAAGGTTAAAGAACATTAACTGTTCTTTCAGAGGTCCTGAGTTCAATTCCCAGCAACCACAGGGTGGCTCACAACCATCTATAATGAGATCTGGTACCCTCTTCTGTACACTGTATACATAATAAATATTAAAAACATATATTAGAGGACCTGAAATAAAGCATCTCTGAGACTGGCTGGTAAAGGGCACTTGCCACAAAGCCTAATGACCTTAATTCAATTCTGGAAAGCCACAGCAGAAGACTTGATTCTTCCAACCACTACACACACACACACACACACACACACACACACACACACACACACACACAAAAAAAATTATACAGAGAGATAGGTGGCTAAATATACAAATAAATATACTTTTAAAGAACTTTTTAAAAGCTCTTTTAAGTTAATTTTCATTGCATCATGTTTAAAAGGTATGCAAAAATATATGTGGACATATGTGGCTCCTCAGTAAAGGGCATCTACTGCTTTTGCAGAGAATATGAGTTTGGTTTCCAGCATCCACATTGTGGTTCATAACCACCTATAACTCCAGTTGCCATGGGATCCAACCCCCCTCTTCTGATTTACACACACACACACACACACACACACACACACACACACACACACACAGCATATGCACATAAAAATAAATAAATAAGTCCAGAATACAGTGAATTTTAAAAAGACACATAGCCTATATCTGTACTGAATAGCAGCTCAAAAAGATCATGTTTGAACATTTTTACTTCTCCCTTGGAGATAGCCTGAAACACAAAACCCCAAACTGAGACCCTCAAAATCCCACAGCATTTCCTACACAAATGTAAAGGCATACAGGGCACAAGGCAGAAAGTGACTGAGAACCCTCCAATTCTGGGATTCAGTGTACCACCTCTAATCTAAACCTGGAAATTTCTATGTAATTTAAGAGAAGACTTTCAGCAGTTAATTGTCCCCAACATTAACTAGTCTAATTTTGGACAAGTGTTATCTAAGTCTTTCCACTCATCTAGTGCTCAAATTAAAAGAGAGAAAAGGCATTCTTACACACACCACCACCACCACCACCACCCCTTTTCATGGCCAGTGGTCACATCCACTCCTTCTCCTCACTGTCTGCACAGAGTTCTCTAAGGTTCAGATCAAAGAAGATATAACCTTGTAAATTGAAACAGTAACTTTCATACTGGAGGCACTTAATGAAGTTCATGGGCAAATGCTGATGTCAGAGGCATATCTCCCTAATGGAAATCCCCGACCCCATCCCACCCCACATTAGGTTTCTGTGGTCCTTCTCGTAATCTCTTCCAATGATGAAGACCCCAAGAGCTGACATGAACTCTCTACTGTGACAGGTCCATTAAGACACCAAGGAGAAAAGCTAACACATTCCAGCACTCAGCCAATCACAGGTCAGCAAACACACTCTGCCCTGCCTCTTCACTACAAAGCAAGGGTCACAATCTATGTACAAAAGGCCCACTTCTAGTAGATCAATACCTCCGGGAGCTAGGATATCCTGAATGTCAGTTCCCTCGACCAGGGGCTATCAGAATCAAAAGTGTCACTTGGAGCACCACAGTGCTCGTAATTTCGTATATTCCAGGCTGCGCTTCCCCGGGACATCACTCTATTTTTCTTTCTTTAATTGTGCCCTCTACAACACAAAACACTTCAGTTCACTCCTCTCCCGTTCTCCGGGAAGAACCAGGACTTAGTTTTTCATTAACCTTCCTTTCTTTCCTTCTATCTCTGCCCCATCAGCAGCAGCAAGAAAATAAGTTTTCCCACGTGTCACCTGAAGCCCCGACTTTGGGAAACGCCCCCCCTTTTCCTCCGCCAGCCCGCGCCACAGTAAGAGCCCTGCAGGCAGCTGCGGGTGCTACTCTGTCGCTTCCACAAGCCGGGAGACGACAGGCGGCTTCAAGCTGATCCACATAAGCCAGGCCTTTGCCCCATCTACGAACCTAGTCGCTTCCTCTCCAGCCATGAGTGAGCTCCCGCACCAGGTGGAACACCCCGCGAGCCGCGGTGCAGAAGGGAAAGAGATGCTGAAGGAAACGCTCTGCAACGTGCGCGGGGCCGGGAGAGCGGCGGTGCGCACGGCTCCGGCAGAGCGCTGGCGGCGGTGGCCTGGGGAAAAGAGGGGCGTGTGCTCTGCGCCTTGCAGCCCCAAAAGCTACGGCTCTGCTGCACAGTGACACCCACGAGCCGCACGTTTCGGTCCCCTACGTGTCTGTCTTCCCCCCCAGACCCAGCCTGGTCTGGCCTGGGCGAAACGCTGCAGTCTGCGCGCCCTTGTGGGGACAGCCGCCTCCTAGCTCTCTCGGGCGCGCAAACTTTCCCAACGACAATCGCTGTAGCCTCCCCCGGGGGCTTCGGAAAGTAGGTGCCCCCTTAGCCTCTGTAAAACCCACTGAAAACATGGCGCCCTCGAACGACGTTCCTTGGGCCCCGAATTGCCTGTCTCCAGGTCCCTCCCGATCCCCGCCGGCGCGAAATCTCAGCTCTTGGGGGTCGGGGAAGGACGCCGCGCCGGATCCAAACCCTGCCTCGCTCTCAGCTCTGTGCTTTTCCCGAGCGGTCGGCCGCCAGCAGCTGCCTGGTAACGAGATGACCAGGGAAAAGGGGGAGTCGTGCAACCCGCAGGTCTCAAGAGTCCGGCGCTGGGAAGCAGCCCCGGGTGCCTTTCCCCGCGAGCCAGACTTGTTTGCAAAGTGGCGCTGGAAGTCGGGGCAGCCAGTGCTGGAATGAAGCCGCTCTGCCCTCCGCCAACTCTGTCGGCGCCAGGGGCCCCGGCCCGGATCCAGGGGACCCCCTCGGTGTAGACCGGACCGATTTTTCGACCCTGTTACCGGAAACCCGTGAAGGGAGCTCAGGAGGGGACCAGTTGTCTGGGTCTAGGGATCAGCTCTCCGGCTTCAGCTGGAAGACTACTTGCAAAGCCCGGCACCCGGGCTGAGTGCGGCGAAACCTACATGTGCAATAGACAGGTGCATTCGTTGCAATTTATTTTTCTTTTCTTGCAAAAAAAATCCCTCCTAGGAAATGAAATCTAGAAGCTTGACAGGGTTTTTCTACATTGACATCACTTACGAGATGCAAACCCGAGAAGAAAACCACCCACATATTCCTTCTGGAGAGGGGAGGGAAAAGGCACTCGAAATCCCTGCAGCGCGCATGCAGGCTGGAGAGCAGGGTAGCGCCACGCGCCGCGCCTTACCGCGGGGATGCAAGCTACTGTCTCATTGCGGAGCGCCAGCTCCCGAGTGCAGCCGGCTCCGCTCCTGCTGCGCCGCCGCCACCGCCGCCGCTGGCTCCGGGCGCGGAACCGGAGCCGAGGGCGAGCGCGAGCGCACGGCCCGCGAGCGCCGGGAGGGCAGGAAGCGCGTCATCACTGGGGGACGGCGCGGTGGAGCTCGCCACCCGGCTTCTGGGTGTCCGCACCCCGGGCTCGGGATGAGGGCGCGCGCAGAGCTGTGGCGAGGTCAGGATGGGAGAGGCTCCAGGGACACCCCTTGTGGCCCCAGAAACTAGACTCGGATCTGGAGAGGGATGAGGCGTGGGGACCAGGCGTCTGCTGAAATGGGGCCTCTGAGTCCTTCGAGCGCCTCTCCCGGGCCCCCCGCCGGGTCCTGGAGGTTACCTGGTTGGATCCAGCCCCGCCAGTGGCGGGAACACACAGGAGCCTGCGTCCTTCAGCAGGCAGACACACAAACCCGCATGCCAGGTCACTTGGATTTAGAGGACTCTTCTAGAAAGATGGGTAGCAAAGGACGTGCTGCCTATTAATCTGGTTTTGTTTTGCTTTTAATTGGAGACTGCGTTTCACTCTGTGGACTAGACTGGCCTCAAATTCAAAATATCCGCCTGCCTCTGCCTCCCAAACGCCGAGTTTAAAGACCTGCGCCACCACGCCCGGCTTTATTTATTTATTTATCTCCTGTTATCCTGTCCCGGAATAAAATTAGTTACGTATTTTATTTGCAGAGCTCAGAAATACTGGGATGGCAGGGGAAAAGTTGAAGGTTATCTTAGGGAACAGTGTGAAGGGGACAGGAGAACAAGTCAGGAAATCTTTTTTTCTTTTAATTATGATGTATAGAGAGATGCAGAAAAGGCGCATAGAATAAGCGAAGCGTTCATCCATGTGGTTGGTGAAATTGTGGGTGGTTTTTCTCTTTCTGCTTAGTTCTACTTTTATTTTTAGCTTTTGTAATTTTACAAATTAATAAGAAAGGGCTTAAATGTTTGTTTTTTTTTTCCTAAGCTCAATATAGAGTAGCTAGGATAGACCCCTCTTCCCAAGAAGTAGATAACAAATTTCTATCTCAAATGCAACTACAGCAACATTTGTGGCTGTCAGCTTGAAATTACCGTCACTGAACACCCAAGAGTGAATCAACTTTGTAACTTAAAACTATCTTTAGTGAGCTCTTTGGGACCTTGAATAAGCCTGGCCATAATGTGGAGCTAGAGCAAATATTCTCAAGCTGTGGGTCGCGACCCCCCACTCCACTGGGGTTAGCTAACACCATCGGAAAACACAGATATTTACGATGTATAACCATGGAAAAACTACACTTATTAAATAGCAACAAAAATAATTTTATGGTTGGGGTCACCACATCATAAACTGTATTAAAGGGTCACCGCATTAAAGTTAAGGACCACTGTTTTACAGTAAAATGTAACTTACTCCCCTTGCAGAGAAATCTACTTTATATTAGAACCTTCAGTCAAAAAACAAATTACTGAGCTGAGCTACTTGAGACAGTTCTAAAAGCTGCAGGACCAACTTTTCCCAGCTGCATGGATAAACTCCTGTTCTTCCACTCCTTTGGATAGGCTAGCAGAACAGAGGTAGCAAGCTACCTCACAGGACATTCACATGCAAATGTTTATTGATTTCAATAAGAGCCTGGCAAGAAGCTCACTAAATTGATGCTCGCCAAACTGTCCCTTAGTTTACTGAAAATAATAATCATATTTTTGTAGTTCAAGACCCAGGTTTCCGTAAGAAAAAGGAATGAGGGTAAACTGGTCATTTCTCACTCCCATTTCCCCTTCATAGGGCCTAATAGCTTTTCATCAAACATCTCAAAACTGATTAGCTTGTCTTGCCCCAAACCTGAATGTCAAGATTTCTATCATGTAATATGTCCTTCTCTATGTCTACAATTTTCAGTCCCTGGCAGTGAGGTGCTATTCAACAGTATAAAGCAAGCCTAGAGAGCAAGCGGCCGGGCTACATTCCTGCCTACCTAAAAGCAGTTTGGTAAACAGTGGGTGCTTGATCAATTCTACTCTGTAAGGCAGTCTCTTTGTCTACTTTTTTTTTTTTTTTTTTTTTTTTTTTTTTTTTTTTTTTTTTTTTTTTTTTTTTTTTTTTTTTTTTTTTTTTTTTTTTTTTTTTTTTTTTTTTTTTTTTTTTTTTTTTTTTTTTTTTTTTTTTTTTTTTTTTTTTTTTTTTTTTTTTTTTTTTTTTTTTTTTTTAAAGACAGGTTCTTACTATGTAGCCCTGGCTAGACTGTGACTCAACTATGTAGGACAAAGTAGGATTGAAATCCTGGTCTTCCTGACTCAGCCTTTCAAATTCTGGGATTACAGGCATGCTCCACTAACCCAGATTAATCTAGTAACTTTGCTATTGTAAAATAGCAGAAAGTCTAAAGAGATGGGTCAGCAATTAGACATGCATGCTGCTTGTTGGGTCTCAAAGAAACCCAGCAAAGTCTTATTCAATAACTGTGGCTCCACCCAGCATTTCTTACTCCACCCACTACTCCAGATTCTCCAGCCCAGAGGAGAGCTTCACTTCACCCAGCTTCACTTTGCTGTATAGCTCAGCCATGCTGGCTACACAGTTCTCTTGTCCTCTTGGTCCTCAGTTTCTTTCTTGGTCGGCTTGCCTCGCCCCTTCTTTCTTTCCTCTTACGGCTGGGTTTAGTTTAGACCCTTCCAGATGACTCTGTCTGTATTCTCCTTACCTACAATAAAACCTTTCTTATCAACCATACCTAGTAGCACTGCTGTCCTCATTTTCATGAACTGCTCTTGCATAGGACCATAGTTCAGTTCCCAGCACCCATATCAGATAGCTGGCAACAACCTCCAATTCCAGTTTCTGGGCATGACTCAACAGCCTCTTTTGAGCACCTGAACTCACATGAACACACACACACACACACACACAGAGAAAGAGAGAGAGCGCATTGGTCCTACAATTCTTCACTATAAGTTTTCAAACTAATTTATCTGGACAATTCTGTAAAAACTATTACCACTTCAATAGTAACCACTGTTTCTTTGCTTTAGCAAAGAAGTCATGTATTGTCAACTAGTCATGTATTGTCATGTATTCATATATTGTTCAATAATTCCCCCCAATGGAAATAAAATAGAGTCTATCTACGGTAACTTCAATGAATTTGAGTCTATGCCTGCTGAATCTGAAAAGATAGCTATTTATAAATTCAAAGTCACCCACTGCTGCCCTCCTGCAAGCAGCCATGATCTTAATTCCTGGCAGACCAGTAAAATAACAACAAAATGATTACCTATCAAAGCTTTTCTTCTAGCCAGCAGATGAAAACGTGAAGATGAAGGTCATTCCGTCTGAGGAATCTCTAAGGTCTTCCTTCCTATATAGTCTCAGTTTTTACTGATCAGACCATAGATAACTGAAAAGAGGTACATTGTTTGTGAATAGAGTTTTTGGGGACATAAGTAAAAGATCGTTTTCCAGCCACCTATATTGAATACATCTAATAACAAAAAGGAGAGACTTTTTCCTTGAGTTAGGTCTGCAATGACCATATTAGATTTCACTAGGTGCTTAGAGTCAGACCGGAAGAGCTGTTCACCACTCCCTCCCCCACCTCCCGTAGCTTGGTAATCTTTACCCTCCCAGCTGCTGGCCTTTTTCTAAAGGAGTCTGGAGTCACATTTCTTCAGCTCCATCCATATGGAAGAGCAAAAATGAAAGTCCACAAAATAATTAGTTCCACTTTGGTGTATAGAATTGTATTCTGTGCCATGTTAAGAATGCTTCTGGGATTTAATATCCCAAACAGTTCACAGATGCCCTGCAAATGCTTGTGTTCTCTCCCTGGAGCAAGGAAGTGCAAAGCTCATTTTTCACAAAGCCTCCCTTTATCAGAAATGGTGGTAAAAGCAATAGTCGAGGCTTCCCTCTTGAAATTCTCAGATTTTCAGGAATCTCTTCTCCTCTTTCTAACTATAAGTTAGTTCTAGGAGATACTATTACCCAATAATTACCAGAAAGAATGTTATGTGAGCTGCAGTGCAGCACACACTTTGTAAGTTGTTTCGTTTTATTTGAAGGGCAGATATCTGGGAATTTACAAAAACTAATATATTTTAGGTATTTGGCTTTCTGAAATGTGGGAACTCTACTGACTCCAGAGTTTTCAGAGTGGAGTAATAGACATGGTTTTAAATTTCTCTTAGAAAAGGAAATTGGTTATATTGGCTTTAGGAAGTGATTATTACTATACCCAACCAAATCATGCTTAAGTTCACCTTTTCTTTCATTGTAGTCTGTCAAACATTCTGTGGAAGGTTCTGGAAAAAACACAAACAGGTGTGGTAGCACTTGCCTAGAGAAGAGGAAGCAGAAAGATTGGGAGTTCAAGGTCATCCTCCACTATGTAGCTATCAGTATACTGTCTACAATACCAATAAATACCTAAATAAATATCTTGTCAAATTAAATTTACTTTTTTAGTCCAAATTGTTAATCTAGAGGGGGATAATTTGAGAGATGGGATACTTTTCTTTTGCTTCCTTTAGCTCTATCTTTTTTTACTTAATTTTGAGACAGAATCTTACTATGTAGTCTTGGCTGGTGTATATGGATTTTTTTTGGGGGGGGGCCACCAGCTCACACACATAAAAATGACACAGAGACGTATTATTAATTATGAAAGCTCAGCCTTAGCTTAGGCTTGTTTCTAACTAGCTCTTCTAACTTAAATTAACCCACATTTTAAATCTATGTTCTTCCCTGTGCTTGTTACCTCGCCTCCATTTTGCTCATCCTGTTTTCTCCAAGGCTGGCTGGCGACTCTGCTTGTCTCCTTCCCAGAGTTCTCTCTGTCCAGAAGTCCTTGCTGTCCCTCCTGCCTAGCAACTGGCCATTTAGCTTTTTATTAAACCAATCACAGTGACACCTCTTTACACCACATAATCGAATATCTCGAAACAGGACAGCCTGGAGCTTTCTACGTAGGTGTTTATTTGTTTGCTTGATTGTTTTTAATCCTTGCAAACCTGAAGTGGGAGTGACCAGGAAGATCTTGAGAGTCCACGGCCTTGAGTACACAGCACAACAGCAGAGAAACAAGACAGAAGCTGCCTCATAAAAAAAAAAAAAAGGAAGATGAGATCTGGTCTCTGACCTCCCTGTGTTTGCTATGGCATGTGCATTTTCACAAACACACTCGAATAAGTAAATAAATAAAGTCTAGTTTTTAAAATTATAGATCATTAATTAAACTTATTTTATTTCTAACTGTATTGTCAGTCTGTAAGTATGTGCACATGATTGCAAATATCTGTAGAGGTTTGATCTACTGAAGCTAAAGTTATAGAGTTAGACAGAGCTGACTGACATGGCTCCTAGGTGGTCCTCCTCTGCAAAACCAGTTCACACCCTCAACCACAACTCAATTGACATACCTTTTACTTTTCATTTATTTGTGTATGTTCTAGATTTTTTTTTAGACAAGGTCTTCATATGTAGCCCAGGCTGACTCAGAATTCATTAAAATAACTCAGGATAACCTCACATTTTTAATGCTCCTGCCTCAGCATCCCAGGTGCTGGAATTGCAAGCATACACCATCACACCTGGCTGAGTGCACATTTTAAAGCAAATCCTAGATACTTCTTCATTTCATCCTTCTTCATCAGACATGCTCTTTTGTATCCCTATGAAAGTCTTTATGTTTTTCAAAGCCTCTTAGCCCGTCAAACACTGGTATTTTATATACCTGCCCTGTCTCATGAAACTCTTCTGTTCTCCCAAATCCAGGACTCAGAAGTGCCTGAGACTTATCTCTGTATCACACCCTTCCCCTTTGCACCAGTTATGAATTAGCCAATCAAGTGAGAGTGTGACTTTGAGCCCCCATCAGTGAGGTGAGGCAGAGCTGTCCCTCCATTGGGGTAAAAAAAAAAAAAAAATGAACGTCCAACCTGTGTGCTTGTTCTTAGGGTTTGGGTCATTGTGCAAAAGTATGGTGCCTTTTTGGATTACTTTCACTTTGTTCATGTGTCCCTTTGTGTGACATTAGGAGCACCCCAAATTATTTTTTTAACATCAAGAATTACATTATTTCCCCACTTCCTTTTATTTTCCTTCCTGCCTGCGTTATTTTCTTTGTTTTTTATTTTGTTTTGTTTTCTTTCTTCTAGATGGGCTCACATTTCCCACACTGCCTAGAAAGACTAACTTGAAGTTACTATGTAGCTGCAGATGACCAGAAATTTCTGATTCTTCTGCCTCCATTTTCCCAGGGCTGAGACTATAGGCATGCACTACCATATATGGGACTGGATATGAAACCAGAGCACCCAGTCTTCCAAGCAAGTACTTTACTGACTGAACTACATATACAGCCTGCCCTATTTGCTGTGTTGTTAAAGTCTTTTACATCTAAATACCTGGAGCAGCCCATTTTCATTTTTTCTATAGTTTTAAGTAGAAGAAAGCCTTTTGCTGTCGTGTAGATGGTCCGTATTCTAGACCTAGCTGTAGCTGAGTTAGGATACAATTTATCTTGGTCCTCCATCCTTCTACGTAAACTTGGTTCACTTGATTTGTTTCAGGTTTGACTTGTAGGCAAGGACACTTTACAGCTGCTGCTCTGTGTCACACCAGGTGACAACCTTTCAAAAGGGTTTTATTAACCAGTACCCTCAGGAGGTTCCATCTGATAATTCCATTGCAGAGTTCATGAGGTTCTTGTTGGTTTAAATACAGGGTTTCATTATGTGGTCTCAGTTGACTGGACCGTCCTCTGAAACTAGGCTGGCCTTGAACTCAGAAATCTGCCTGCTTCTTACTCAGTTCTGGAATTAAAGCCCCACCCCCACCTCCAATGAGCTTTCTAACCACATACTGAATCAGTTACCTTTCCTGTTTCTGTGATTTAAAAACAAAACAACAACAACAACAAAAAAAACCCAGCCTAACAAAAGCAAACCAAGGAAGCAAGTTCATTGAGACAGCTTCAGTCGGTCATAGTGGGTGTTGGTGTTGGTTTCGCCTGTGAGAACAGACACACACTACCAGCGCCACAGTAGGGTTTATTCAGGAAAGTTGCCAGGCGGGTACAAGAGAAGAGAAGCCGAAGAGAAAAGAGATCTTCTTTCACAGTTGTCTCCTTTTAAGAGAACTGGGTGGGCAGAGATTTACTTAGCCATGCCTAGGGGCATGCCCTCTGTGTAGTGTGTTCTCCCTGCCATGCTGGGTTTACCACGTAGCTGCTACGTGCCTAGAATCCTTACAGTGGGGAAATCTTTTTAATCACCTCAGGACTCCAGCCCTCTGGAAGGGACCTGCCCACACTCAGGGTGAGTCTTCTCACCTTTGTTAACCAAATCTAGATAATGCATGTGTGGAGATTTGTCTCCAAGGTGATCTAGACCTTGTCAAGTCAGCAATGGATATTAATCACCACACTTGTTTTCATCCACCAGCTAGTGTTGCCTGAGTGAATCCACAATTCCTCAGAAGCTCTGAGGAGAGGACATTCTAAATCCAGCACTCACAGAAAGAAAAGGACTGGCTGTAGAATTTCCCTGGGGGGAAAAATGTTCCTGGGGTCTCAACATTTTTTGAACTGGAATGTTTATGGTTTGTTTTTTTTTAAGCTTTTTTATTTATTTATTTGCCTTGGTGTTTGCCTGGAACTAGAACTACAGACAGTTGTGAGCTGTCATGTAGGTGCTTGGAATTGAACCCCGGTCCTCTGGAAGAGCAGTCAGTGCTCTTAACCGCTGAACCATCTCTCCAGCCCCAAATGTTTATGTTTAAACTGGCAAATATTATTTATATGATCCTCATAAAACTTCTAAATAAGAAGGTTCTAAATCTTTCTAAATCCCTATCAAATGAAGATTGGAAACCTTTCATTCCTACACTTTGTTTACCTTCAGAGATTTAAAAAGTCTGGAGAGATGGCTCAGAGGTTAAGAGCACTGGCTGCTCTTCCAGAGAACCCAGGTATGATACCCAACACCCACATAGAGGCTTACAACCACCTATAACCTCTAGTTCCAGGGGATCTAACGCCCTCTTCTGACCTCTGAAGGTATACCCATGGTGCACAGACATGCATGAAGGTAAAATACTCATACACATAAAATTTTAAAATCTTAAAAAAAAAAAATTAAGCCAAGGCCCCTTTGCCATATTGCCATGAGATGTGTGTTGTTATTGTATTGCTGTGATAAAATACTATGACCATAAAGCAAGTTTGGGAGGAAGGGGTTTATTTGGCTTACATTTCCATATTGCACTGTATTACTGAAGGAAGTCAGGACAGCAACTCAAACAGGGCAGGAACCTGGAGGCAGCAGTTGATGCAGAGGTCATGGAGCTGTATGGCTTACTGGCTTGTTCCTCATGGCTTTCTTTATAGAGCCCAGTGTAGGGTGAAAAGGGCCAAGGAAAAACACTCTGCCCCTGGCTAGACCTGAGACCTGGGCTGTTGTATGAGGTTTCTGGCCTCGACTGGCCAGCCTGGCCCCATGACCTGGACCTGCAGACTCTCAGACCCACAGAGACACACAGAAGCTTATATTATTTTTACATTGACTGACCTAGGGCCCAGACATATTGCTAGCTAGCTCTTGCTTTTAAATTAACACATTATTCTTATCTTATTCAGCCATGTGGCTCGGTACCTTTTCTCAGTAGCATTTCAACTTCTTTTTTTCTGTGTCTCCTGGCATCTTTTTGACATCTCTGCTCTGCTCTGAGATGTTCCCAGAGTTTTCTTAGTCTGGTAGCCCCGCCCATACTTCCTGTCTGCCTTCATCCAATCAACATGTTTATTAAACTAGTAGGTAGGACAATTATTTACAATGTAATAACATAATCCCACTATGCTGGGTCAAGGAAAAACACCCTGACCCTGACTTGACCCCAGGACCAGAGTTTGAAATGGCATCAATCCCTGAGTTTGCCCCAGAGTCGGGCTATAAAATGTCACTAATCTCCAAGTACAGAATTTCACCAATCTCTGAGGTCCCTGAGCTCAAAATGCAGCCAATCCCTGACCTTGCCCCAGAATCAGACTACAAATCCACCAATTCCAAGCTACCCTGGAAAGCTCCACCTCCCTCCAAGGAATTCTACATAAAGTTTGTACCCTGTTCAGTCTGCTGCTGTTTTCCAACCAAGGTAGCCACTCTCCTGGATTCTTCCTAATAAATCTCTTGAGTGAGGTTTGTTGTTTGGTGTAACATTTTCGTGGAGCCCAGCTGTAACAGCTTTCACCAGAGCAGAACATAGCAAGGAAAACTGTAATACTTTCGCTGGAGAAACTTTTCCCTAGGGAATAGAGCTATAACACTTCTCTAGAACAGAGAGAGCAGAACTCTAACAACTTTGCTGGAGAACTCTTTCTAGATGGAATACAGTTGTTGCACTTGCACTGGAAAAACCTTTCCCTGGAACAGGGCTGCAAGCTGCTATGCTTTTGGTGAGTTTGTGGAATTCCTTGACTTATGACTGCCAGGATCTCTTTTCATCTGAGCTACAATGCTTACATCCAGGATGACCAGCCCAGGGATGGCACCATCTACAATGGGTTATGCCCTCCCCCATCAATCAATAATTAAAAAAAAAATACTCTATAGGCTGGCCCACAGCCCAATCTTATGAAGGCATTTCTCCAGTCAACATTACTTTCTCTAAGATGATTGTAGTTTATGTCAAGTTAAAATAAATGTAGCCAGCACAGTATTCTAATTGTAATCTTTCAGAAAAATCTCCCCAGTTGTATAACAGAACCTACAAGCATTTATTAAAAAAATAATAATTCTCAGCCAACCTGAAATTAAGTCTGGTTATTCCCTTTAGAGAATGTTAGGGAGATAGAAACTCTTCTCTGGGGATAAAATCTCCATGGAGATGAATATTCCCAGATTGCATAGAGGGTCTGGTAAGACTGAAGGGAAGGAGGCATGCAAAGTGCTGGCATCCTTTCAGGAGACTTGCATTTGCCTTTAGGGAAAGGCCATCAAGCCAATCTTCCAGTCATCTCATCCCAATGCCAGGTCCTTCCTGTTCTGAGAGCTCCGGGTTTATGTTATCTCTTCCTGGAGATCAGGTAATAAAGGTGCAGAGATTACCATATTTGGGAAACTCATCATAAGTGCTGAGGGTTCTGGGCTACACACATATGCACTGAGCTGGTATACCTGGTTTCTTACAATCCTGTAGGTCTCAGAAGTGTGGCCCACAGAATTCTAGACAAAGACTGGAAAGATGGTTCCGAGGGTAAGGGTTCTTGCTGCCAAGGCTGATGACCAGCATTTGATCCTGGGGACCCATAGGGTTGCAAGAAACTCAACTACTGAAAATTGTCCTCTTACCTTCACACCTCTCTCCCCACAATAAATAAATGTAAGAAAAATTTTAAATAAGTACAAAACGTAGCCTAATGCCCTGTGAATGTCTGCATTTTTCTGTACTCTCAAGGCAATGGTATTAGTTACTTTAAATTTTTGTTTATTATTTTAATTTTGTGTATGTAGGAGGTTGGTGGTATGTGTACATACATGCAAGTGCCCATGGACGTCAGAGGTGTCAGAGTTATAAACTACCTGATTCAGGTGCTGGGAATTGAAGTCAGGTTCTTAGAAAGAGATATATATGTTCTTAACCACTGAGCCATCTCTCTAGCCCTTACTTTTCTTTGAATATGATAAAATACTATGACCAAAAGCACTTAAGAGTTTGTTTTTGGCTCATGGTTCTGAGGGGCAGTCCATAATGGTGGAGGGGGTGTGGCATGGAAGCAGGCAGCCAGAGCAAGACACTGAGAGATCACATCTTCATCCACATGTAGAAAGCAGAAAGGGATCAGCGAGGCAGAGGCTTTGTTATTAAAAGCTGGAGTGCAACCAGGGACTATTGATGGAGTTCTTTTGGATTTGGGATGTTCCTCCATGCAACTTGATGCTCCTGAGCGAGGCTTCTCCCTTCGGAAGGATGGCCCCTTGGACATGAGGATGGATGGAGACAGGTATCCTGACATGCCCACTGCTGCTGATGTTGTGAATGCTTTAGATCAACAAGCACTTGCATCCATCCTAAGAGCATATGGAGAGGAGAAGCATGCCAAGAAAATTGCTTCTGCAATCATTCAAGCACGTAGGATATACCCTATCTCTAGAACCCAGCAACTTGCCAGCATTGTAGCAGGTGCCTTTCCTCCCTCAGCTGTCTATGCAAGAAAGGACTTGTTACAAAGATCTACCCACATTGCTACCAAGACTTTCCAAGCTCTTCGCATCTTTGTGAACAATGAGCTCAATGAACTCTATACAGGACTGCAAACAGCACAGAAGTTTCTGAAGACTGGTGGTCGCCTTGTTGCCCTTTCCTTCCATTCTTTAGAA
>PVIH01019267.1:0-35912 GCA_004025045.1 Sigmodon hispidus | reverse complement strand
TCTCCTTCTTCTATTCCTATTATTCTCAAATTAGGTCTTTTCATGTTGTCCCAGATTTCCTGAACATTTTGAGTTATGGCTTTTTTAGTTTTACTATTTTCTTTGACTGATATATCTATTTGAGCTACTGAGTCTTCCACTTCAGAGATTCTATCTTCCATCTCTTGAACTCTGTTTGTTATGCTTGTATCTGTGGTTCTAGCTTTTTTCTTCAGGTTTTCTATTTCCATCTTTGCCTCATTTTGTGCCTTTTTATTGCTTCTATTTCAGCTTTTATTTCAGCTTTTAGTTCCTGGCATGTTTCTTTCATAGATTTGTTCATCTCTTCCAATTTTTTGTTTGTATTTTCTTCTATTTCTTTAAGGCTTTTTTTCATATCTTCTTTTAGAGCTTCGGTGATCATCAAAAAGTAATTTTTGGTGTTGCTTGCTTCTGTTTCCTCTTCATTGCTCAGTTCAGGTCTTGTATTTGTAAGATCGCCACTCTCTTCTGGAGTTACCATGTTGTCCTTTGTATTATTATGTAATTTTTTGCACTGACATTTGCCCATGGCTTCAGTGGTTCACGATTAGATGGCTCCTGGTCAGTTGTGGCACTCGGGTTTGTGTGCCTCCTGTCACCTCTCTGGTCAGGGTCTGATTCTGTCTTTCAGAGACCCCTGTAGTTGGTTCGCTCAGTTCGAGGTCATGGTGGGGAGCCCTGCAAATTCCCTCAGCAGGAGCTGTGGGTGTGGTCAGGGGGCAGAGTTTACCTGCCCCTGCTCCAGAGTGTGCTGGGACTCTTCAGACAGCACTTGGTCCCAGGAGCGGAACCTGAAGCTATGGGAGCTTAACTCCCCCTTGCAGGCTGGAATATAAGCACTGAGGCCTGGTGACCCCTCCTCACCTCTGGGCGGGGTCTGAATCTGCCCTTCAGAGACCCGTATAGTTGGTTCACTCAGTTCGAGGTCATGGTGGGAGCCGTGCAAATTCCCTCAGCAGGAGCTGTGGGTGTGGTCAGGGGCAGAGTTTACCTGCCCCTGCTCCAGAGTGTGCTGAGACTCTGCAGACAGCACTTGGTCCCAGGAGCGGAACCTGAAGCTATGGGAGCTTAACTCTCCCTCCCAGGCTGGGATATAAGCACTGAGGCCTGGTGACCCCTCCTCACCTCTGGGCGGGTTCTGAATCTGCCCTTCAGAGACCCCTGTAGTTGGTTTGCTCAGTTCGAGGTCGTGGTGGGGAGCCATGCAAATTCCCTCAGCAGGAGCTGTGGATGTGGTCAGGGGCAGAGTTTACCTGCCCCCGCTCCAGAGTGCGCTGGGACTCTGCAGACAGCACTTGGTCCCAGGAGCGGAACCTGAAGCAATGGGAGCTCAACTCTCCCTCCCAGGCTGGGATATAGGTGCTGAGGCCTGGTGACCCCTCCTCACCTCTGGGCGGGGTCTGAATCTGCCCTTCAGAGACCCCTGTAGTTGGTTTGCTCAGTTCGAGGTCGTGGTGGGGAACTGTGCAAATTCCCTCAGCAGGAGCTGTGGGTGTGGTCAGGGGCAGAGTTTACCTGCCCCTGCTCCAGAGTCAGATCTTTGATTTTTAAAAAGTAACTACTGTGAACATGCACATCCTGGTTCTGGTACCATAAAGGTGAGGATATTACAAATGAATGTCAAGGATACAGTTTTCTAGGAAATGAGCTGTTGTGGTATATTACTTTAACTATGTAAAAATGTATTATATATTTTAATATTGTGTAATATTAATTTACCTGTGTAAAGGTTTGTTACTTTTGTTTGAGCTGCATTTGTTTAACTATGTAAAGGTGTGTTGCATTTGCTTCACCTTGCCTGCCTAAAGCACCTGATTGGTCTAATAAAGAGATGAATGGCCGATAGATGGGCAGAGCAAAGATAGGTAGGGCTGATCAGCAAAGAGAGAATAAATGGGAAGTGAAATCTAGGCTTAAGAGAAATAATAGGGAAAGGGAGAAGAGAAGAAGGAGAGAAGGAGAGACATACCTGGGGCAAGAAGCCAGGCAGCCGCCAGCCCGCCAGCCATAGAGAAAAAGGAAGATATAAAGAAGGAAGTGAATAAGCCCCAAGGCAAAGGGTAGATAAAGAGAAACAGGTTAATTTAAGTTAAAAGAGCTAGCCAGAAATGAGCCTAAGTTAGGCTGAGCACTCATAACTAATAACAAGTCTTCATTTCATGATTTGGGAGCTGGTTGGTGGCTCAAAAGGAAAAGCCTGCTACACTGATCATTCTAGGAAAATAAGAAAACTAGATGAAGTCGCTCTGTGTTATTACATGTGGTAAAATGACAACTTGATGGGGGCACAGGACGCAGGATTATTTAAGATGTAGTCTGAGAGGGATTATATGAGCAAGAGCAGCATTGGAAATCTACAGAGACAACTGAACCAAGCTAATGGGAACTCATAAACTTTAGACTGCCAGCTGTGGAGCCTGCATAGGACTGGACTAGGCCCTCTTCATACAGGAGACAGTTGTATAGCTTGGTCTATTTAAGGGGCTCCTGACAGTAGAATTAGGATCTATCTCTGGGGCATAAGCTGGCTTTTTTGAGCCCATTACCTATGGAGGGACACCTTGTACAGCCTTAATGCAGGGAGGAGGGGCTCGGACCTGCCTCAACTGAATGTACCAGGCTTTGCTAACACCCCAAGGGAGTCTCTACTCTTTTGGAGGAGAGGAAGGAGGGTGGGCTGAGAGGGAAGGTTGGAGGGAGTGAGTAGAGGGATGGGAGGGGAATCTGTGGTTGGTATGTAAAATAAATAAAAAAATTTCTTGAATAAATAAAAAATGATGTAGTCTGTGGAGTTACGGCTCTTTGAACATTGGTAAGTAATAAAGCTATATTTTTCAAGAAGATGGCATTATCTAATAAACAGATCAGTATCAGCAGCACCTGGTTCATGTCAATATGAAAAAAAGAGAAGTGACTGTATGGTAATAGATGGAATGATTTGCTTCACTTAGAGTAATGACTTTCCTTTTTTATCAATATATTTGAATATTATTTTTATGTGTATGGTGTTTTGTCCACATGTGTCTGTGTACCATGTGCATGGCTCTTGTGGAACTCATTTTAATATTTATTTCCAGCTGCAGTAGAGATAGGATCTGTATCCTATGCCCAATGAAGAGACATGAAAACCATTAGTCTCCTTGAGCTAGATCTAGGTAAGACCTCTTAGCCCTGGGGACCAAGTTCTCTGAAAAAGACTGATTTTGCTTTCTTTCTTCCTAACGAGAACAGTACTGTTCTATCTGGTACAGAAGTAGTGAAAATGCCCACTGACCTTATTGACTCAATATGGGATAATGCTGTAAATATTTTTCACTTGTATTTGTTTAATGCTGACTGGCCAGAAGGCAGACAGGAAGTAGAGGTGGGGAAACCAGACTAGGAGAATTCTGGGAAAGTCAGAGAGACAGACAGCAGCAGATACCAGCAGATGTAGAGAAAGCAAAATGAGAATCCTGCACTGAAGAAAAAGGTACCAAGCCACATGGCTAAACATAAATAGAATCATGAGTTGGCAAGAAATAAGCCTGAGCCATAGGCCAGACAGCTTATAATTAATATAAGCCTTTGTGTGATTATTTGGGACTAAATGACTGTGGGACTGCCTGGGCTGGACAGAGAAACTTCTGACTACAACTCAAAGATCATTTTGTTTCAAAGATTAATAAAAAAAATTTCCATTTCAATCCTTATTCATCCCAATTTATGCTCTGTGCTAGTGACTTTAGACATGTTGATATACTGTGAGGTTTGTTTTGATACACATCTCTCCTTAGAAATGGAAAAGAAACTATGCAGCCAGCCCAGAGCTGATGATGTATCTAGTCCACATACAATAGGGAGATATTACAAGAAGATCTTTACCATCCTCCTAACTATCAGGCTACTGAAACAGTGGCCAGTAAAGAATTAAATGTTCCCTAGGAGTGCAATGCTGGAGGAGGATGAAGAGGCTGAAACTCCTGTGTAAGCCAGAGGAAAGGGCTGCCTCCCAGGGAGGGGTTTCCTACAGCTCCAACTTATTGAAGAACCTGTAGGGCAGAGAGAGCTGAGAGAATGACGGGCCAATGGCGGACAGGACCAAAGCTTGACCAGGACTATTTCTATGCAGACTTCTGACTCTCTATTTAAATCTAAATATTATGTTAGTCCATTAATTATAGACCCTGAGGGAGGGGCAGGACATCACATCCCTTTATTCTTCCTCTTCCCAATGTGGCCACACTAAACCAATCTCTTTTCTCTGCTTGTCGTTATTACTTGTCTCTTTAATGGGCTTATTGGGGTGGGTTGTTGAACCTAGTTCTGAGGGATTGCTGGATAGCCAGCCTTTTGACTTAAGACTTCTTTCTAATGCTGGCACTCAGTGGGTAACTCTGGTATTTTCAGAGTTTGAAGTCATATTGGAGGAACTTATTTGCTTTGCAGACCTGGGTGAGGAAACAGGGCAGTCTAAAAAAAACTGAGATCTATTCTTCTGATAATCAAATCCTTTTCCTAGCCTGCCTTTACCACATCGCTTCTGTCAGGATGCCTAAGGCCCAACACAGATCCCACAGAATTTTAACTAGGTCTCACATCTCTTTCTTGACATTGCCTATGTCAGCAGATGGGAGTGGACGTAGGAGATCCTCTAATCATTTGGGGCGGCCCACCTTGCATATATCTCAATCGTAAATGAGAGTTTTAAGTCTGAAGCCCATACCTTGGCTGCCTTTCATCATGCTGTGTCTCCCATTTTTCAATCCAGGCCCCTTTTAGTCTATGTTTAGTTGCATTGAGGTGAGCTCTGTTTAGTGGTGTAACCAAGCATCTCCTTGGCAGTCATTTCAAATAGGAAGGGTTAGGGTCAGACTTCATGTTGTGGTGAAGATTTAACCACATAGGAAGCCTTGTCATTGATGCCTTTTATTTATTCATGGGGAATGCCAAATGAGCAGCATACATTTTCATATTTTTTCAGGAAAGAATATATAGCATACCAACTGATTATGGGTAGAGGGAAGGTTGATTTTTGGAGTGGATATGACGGTTTGGGAGGCTGTTCAAGCCATCAGGTTAGAATTAGTTCCCCTGAAGATAAACTTCAGGTGAGGGTGAGGGTGTCACTGGATTCTTGTTTGTTCCTTTTCCCAGGCTCACCCACCATCAGCACTTAGCTTCTGGGGGCTGTCAGTGTCCAGATGGTCACCTAACAAGACACAGCTCACAAGTGAAGTAAAGTGTCTGTCTGGATAAAACTCTGCCCCATGCCGTTCACCCCAGAGGAAATGGGGATGGGATATTTTTGTCTCAGGAGGCTTTCTTGCTTCTGTCTCTTCAACCATTTGTAACTCATCTCTGAAAGATTTTAGTTTTATTTTTATTACTATTTTTAACAGAAGTTCCAGTTAGAAAGAAAACAGCAGGAGAAATAAAATTCTGTTTGTGTTTTTATTTTTGTTTGTTTATTTAAAGGAAAGAAGCTACTTGATAGTTACCCTCAAAATTAGTCCAAGGAAAAATTGAGCATTGTTTCTGACCATGGTGTTGGGCCTAATACTAAAACAGAGTCAAAATCAAGAGGATACATATCAGTCAACTGGGAGTTTGTAAAAACACACCTCCCTGCTGAGAGACAGACCAGGCCGGTAGAATTGGGTCCTCTTGAACATCCTCCTTCCAGTCTATAGGTGTCAGTGGAGACATTACTGGTAACTGTACCTTCATTTTCCAAAACTGCCACACTTACTGTTCCAATGTTTGGAAGTTTCTTCACTGAAGCAACTCTGTAACTGAAAAAAAAAAAATTGGGATTTTCAGCAAGTGAGGAAAAAGTACTTCGTATTTGGGGAGACTATCTCCAAAGTACAAGTGGGCAAGAAAAAAACAAGGCCTTCCCTCTGTGACGTCTTGGAGCACAGCTCCTGGCCCATCTGCTTGTCTTCATGGTGTTCACCATGAGCAGCAGGCTACCTCGTTCCTGGTCATAACTCCCCTTAGACCCTGCAGCTGCATTCCTGTTTTCCGAGTCCACGCTTTGGTTCAGTCCCGGAAGACTGAACTGTTCTGTCTCAGGTTCTGTTTAGATCATGCATCTTGAGGACTGTGGGGACAGGAAAGGATCTAGATTACCTCTCTGTCTGCTTCTGTGTGCACATAAACAAGCCACAGATGGAAGTTCTCACAGGACTTTTCTTGGTCAAGATGTTTATTTTTGGGGAAAAGCAAGGACAACATCTCCTAGGCTAGTGACCGAGTTTCTAGTCTTGCATTTCTAATACAATTACATTTCTTACTTACGTAATTAGCACCTCCTGGTTAAAAATGAACTTGAATATTTTCATGTATTTATCTACCTACTTTTGTATCCTTGGAAAACTGCTTGCTCAGATTCCGTCAGGCATATCATTTTTTATTGCTCTGTAAGAGTATAAATACCAGACTTGACAGTGAATTTCATCCTGTAAATTCAATGTTTTTTTTTCCCCTCATCATAAGCAGCGACTATCATGATCTGATACTTTTAGGCCAGATGAAAGTCTTCAAATTTTATTTGTGATAGGATACTTGTTTTGATTTAGGAAACAGAACATTTAAAGTATTTTTTGTTTAGGAATAGGATGCAGGATTTACAGTGAATAAGCATGATAGATACCTTACTCATTTATTATTTTACAACTCAAAAAAAATTAAACACACAGTTACATTTAGATCCCAACTGGTGTTCTCTGAGATCTCAGGCCAAACAGGACAAAGTCTTTTGATCCCTGTCACAGGGTTTGACCTCCAGCTGCTCACTCTCCTTCATGGGCCTCTAGAGTGCTCTGCACAGGGCACTGTGTTCTAACTTCTACAATTCTGCTGTAGCTTAATGCTGATGATGGCAACCTGTTCTTTGGCTTGGAAGTTCAAATGGGCAGACTCAGAAATAAATTCTGATTCAGAGCATTTCAATGGACACGGCTTTATATTTGAAAATATTTTATAAATGTGACAAAGAGCATAACGTGTCATTTTCACAACATTTACTTATAAATTGTCATGTTAATTGTATTTGCTCCCACTCATGCCATGAAACCTGGCTGCTTTCCATCACTGTGCAAACCTGAAACCACATCTCCCGCATTGCACTCCTGCTTTATTTTGTATCTCTATGAATATAACTCCTTTTGCAGCCACATGGACACGGAATCATCAGCTTTTCTTTTTCTTTCTTATTTATTTTGTGACCAGCTTATTTTATTTTGATCATTGGCACTTTGAGTAAGAATAACTTTTGTGTGGGTGGGGCAAATCTGACTGTCGCTTATGTGGTATGTGGCTTTTTTGGTTACCTTCAGTACTAGATGGCTGTGGAAATGCTAGTGCATTGTGACAGTGGAAACTGGAACATGGTATTGCCCCTGGTTGAAGACTCAGTCTTCAGCTTGGGCTCCAAATAGAACCTCCAAATCATCGGAGGTTGATTCTTGGAAAAGCAGATATATATTTGAAATGTAAGCAGCTCTTATCCCAGTCTGTATAAACAAGCCCCAGATACCACTCTCAGACCTGAGAAAGACAAGCCATGTTTCATCAAAGACTCTTTCAGAGTTCGGCTTCTTACCAGGCAATTGTAAACACTTGTAATATTCAGCTTGAAGTATGTGGTTTGCATTTGGACTGTAAGAGCCCTTGCTGTCTTCTGGTGGGAATAGGCTGCACTCAGCTTTAGTTTCCAGATTCCAACTAGCTTTGACAGTTTCACTTAATGCTCTCTATGTAAGCTCTTCACTGACACTCTTATTACTTCCTGCCTTTTCTGTATGTTGATTTTTGTAGCAATACCATACTTAGAAACACTGTGAGTAGCAAGTCAGTTGTGAGTGACTCCATGGAAGCTGGGGCTGTGGTTGTCAGATTTCCTAGATGAGGTGAGCAGAAGTTACTTCTCCAAGATGTTGGAATTTCATGTAGTGCAGAGAATGGGCAATCTTGAGGGTTATGATTATCTATGCTTTAACTAGTTGTAAAAAGATAACAAAAGCATAGCAACATTTAGAAAATCAATAACATTATGAAGAAAGAATAAAAAAGAAGAGAGGAAATGATTATGTATAATACCATTTATGTTAGCCTACCAGTGTATCAACTTCCGGTACATCAAAGCATTTGTCACATATTTTATGCCTTTCTTTTCAAAGGAACATTCTTGTGTTCAGTTGTGCTAAATCAATTGACTGTACAATTATTGGGCTACATGTGAATTCTCTTACCTTCTAATAAAGTTCTCTGGGGCAGGTAAGTACTTCGTCTCTCCTCCTCACACTACTTTCTACACCTGTGTCGAGTAACTCTTCTGCTCATGGACCTGAGAATTCCCATGTTTTAAATCTGCAAAGCTCTAAAGTTTCCTAGAATGGCATGTTCTGGCAACATTGTAAGCTGTATGCTGCTTGCTGTTTCTTGTGGCTCTGCCTCTGAAATCGTGTTTAATTTTTCTCCCTCAGGCCTTCAAGTACATCTATCTCCATTTCAGCTGTTTAGAAGGTTATCTGATAATATGCCAATTTTGCATATATTCTGTCTAAAGATACATCATAAGAAATCAATCAAGCTTCCATCTGGAAAGAATTATCTCAAAGCAAGAAGCCCCAAGTTTGCTTTTCCACAGGCAGCCATAGGATTTCTCTGGCCCTCATTTTTCTCCTCTGTAATGACTACCTAAGATCTTTTAGAAAGAATAATGAAGTAAGTATAAGAAAATACTTAATGAATAACTGCTAAAATCATCATTATTTATTAATTCTTGAAGACAAGCAGAAATATTAGACAAAATTCTTATTTTTGAGGGAAGAAGGCAAAGCTAAAGAACATATGGTCAAAATAATGTATGGAGATGAGCATAGCTGTTTCTATGTTCTCAATGACATTTCCTTTTAATGTGCATTATCTGTGTGTCTGATCTCTACTTCAAAGCGCTTGAGGAATCTCTGATGAGTATTGATATATTTAATCTTTCTAATCAGACTGCACATTTTGGATGGGTCTGACCTATAACCTATGTTCCCCATTTTCTATTTGTATTGAACGACAGAGATCAGGCTTATGTAGGCTCCCATGAGGTGGGGTTGTGTCTCCTGTAGCGTGGTTTAAGTGGAACAAGGAGTACCACTGGTCATGGTGTCACTTTGCCTGCAAGGCTAGGTGGATGGAGGAAAGAGGAAAATGATAGATGATTTGGGGATTCAGGCTTAGGCAGTAAGAGACTGAACAGAACAATGGCCTTAAGGACTTTCTTCAGACTTCAGGATAAATTTCTATGATGCCAAGTTTTTCTCAGAGGCAGGCCCAGAGGTTAGAGGTTACCCAGCCACTCAGAAAAGAGATATTTGGAGAGAAGGGCAATGGTGCTTTCATGGGCACAGTCCTACCTGGCTGCCTTTGCCAAGATCCCCCTCTGCTTGCCTCCATCTTGCCCTGCAAACATGAGTGAATATGTCTTTTCTTTAAAAAGCTTCCCACAACTACTCAGTTTTAAGACTCCCCTGGAATAATCAGTTTCTTTTCACTTTGGCTCTCATCTCTATGGAGTTTGTCATTAGTTAAAATAATATCATCTGTATAAATTTACCTTTATAGTGTTTTTCTCCCCAGTCTTTCCTGCCATTTCTTCAATGTTTTTTGCTTTAGTTTATCTCTGGGTGTTTCTCTAGAGTTGGTAGTGTGCACTGCATGTATCTAGCTTGGTGTGTGCAGAGATCAAAGAAGGTAACAGATTGCCTGGAACTGGGATTGCAGTTGGTTGGGTGCAGATTGATGTGGGTGCTGAGCAGCGAGCCCAGGCTCCCCTGTAAGAAGCATGCTTAGTCATTGAACCATCTCTCCAGTTTTTAGATCTTTCTCTTGTTTGATCTTAGAATGTCTTGGTACTCAAGAGGTGATTGTTGAATAACTAAATGACTTAGATTCAGTCAAAATTAGCCATAAAGAGACTTTTAATTACATTGCTGAGCTGAAATTTTATTACCCCAAATTTAAAAATGTCATGTACCATTTGTATAAGGATTGAGATTATTTAAGTCCTATTTTTACAAGGCAGTGAAACCTGGACTCTTATTGTTTTGACTTATTAGGTTATCAATGGGTGGGCACAGAATATTTTGGTTAGTAATGAAGATGAAAAAAATCCATTACAACCCAGGGGGAATAAACACCAGGCCAGGAAGGAAGCTCTTTTATACTCCAGTGCTCTCTTGCTAGACCACAGGCTTGGGTCAGTGAAGGTTTCAGAGTCCTCTGTAGTTCTGTGCTCACTGTGTGAAAGGAAATACAAGAAATGTTTTTAATATGTGTATGTAAATTGAAATGTTAAATCATTCCATTAGGAGAAAATAAGATGTTTCTAGTCATTGCAATACATGTCGACAGATGAACTGGTGATGTGGGAGGAGCATAGAGAGACAATGAGGCAGGAAAATAATTTCCACTTGCTTTCATTGTTGAACAGACAGCTGTGTAGTCAATTTAGGAATTTTCCTTTAATTTAGACCCTCATTGATGACATAAATTGGCTAGGCTATGCATCCTGGGAAATTTATAGCCAAACTCGAAGGTTATTTTTTAGTCATTAGTTTTAATCAGAACTCACGCTTCAACTCAGAGAATAACGTGCTGTGGCTCTCACATTGCTAGCCAGCGGCTGTTGCTCTTAGTTCTAACAGATTGTTATCTTGGTATGTGAGCTAATAGAAGCTTTTGGATTAGAGGACAGTAAAAGGTCAATGCTCATTATAAAGAATTTGGAACGCTCTCCTTTCTCTCTTTAAACTCATTACAAATTAATAAACAAAGGGATGGCAATGCTTCATGAATGGAGCCACTGAGCGTCTCTGACAGTGGCTCCATTGTGGATTGTGACAGATATGCACCAGGCTCTGAGGGCTGTATCACTTGCTGTCATTAGGTACATGATCTTCCTTCCCATCTCCCAAACAGACTACAGCCACTATTTAAGAACCTGAATTTTTCTTCTTCTGTTGCTTCTAAATGTTAATGAGCATTGAGGTGATTTTAACCAAGTAAGTGAAACAGATAAGCGAAACAAACTGACTTGTACAGTACAGATCTGAGACAAACACTCTTAAATGTTACTTGTGCTTGTGGTATTTGAGTAAAGCTATAAATATGAATGACAGTTTTATAGAGAGACACAAATGTGCTCAGATTGTTCAGCAAAATTACTTGGCTATGAATTAAATCATGATGATTTTAGTGATATTTCCTTTAAAATTTACATTTAAAGATGTATAAGCATCATTATCAGAAAAGCAAGTTGGGACATTAAAAAGGATTCTGACTGGTGTTTACAATACCGGGGTTTACATCTTGGCTCTGTTCCCTATGTGGACCTTTCATGAAACTTCCAACAGTTTCTTGCTTTATGAAATGTTTTAGTCTGACTTTTTCCTTCCATATAAACTTAAATTTCTTAAGATTTATGCAAAAAATTGTATTGAACTTTGAAAAAAAAACTCGAGAAAACCTCTAAATTGGTAATAATGATTAAGAGATGCTATTGATTATTTTTTATTAAGATTTTCTTCTTTTTATTATTATGAATAAAGTCATATTTTTTATCCATGTATCCCCTTGTTCAAACTCCCTTCCCCCTCCCTCCCCTTCCAGTCGCTCTCTCTTCTCCACATCACTTTATTAAGATTTTCTTAATTCTTGTCTCATTTCTTTGTAAGGGAACACACACCCTTATTAAACTTCAGGGGGAAGAATTCCTGATGGACAGAGTTGATTTCTCACAGCAATAGTGTTTCTGGCTGGAAATATTCAACTCAAGATGCCCCTTCTCTTGGCCTCCACCTGGATGAAAGAAGGAAATAGGAGAGTAAACTGGGAAAACCTGAGTGATTTGACGCCCCCAAACCTTGGCGCCCTTTGAATTCCTGTTGTGTGATGGGGGTGTGTGACCCACAATCTGTGTCCAGCGATGCTGCCTGTGTGGTTGTGTGTGGGGGTACGTACCTGCGCGCATACACGTTTGCTTACTTGTGGGCTCAGAGGGTAAGTAATAGAAGCCTGAAAATTCCACGTTTGTTTGCTTGGCATGATACAGAAGCTTTGGACTTTATTGGCGAATCTGCCTCATTAAGTGCCTCAAGTACAGACTCCTGAAAAGGACAAGGGAACAAGGAAAGAACTTCACTTGGTGCCAAGGATCAGACATTACTCCATACAAGCCATGTGACACAGGATGTGGTCTGATATTCAGTCTAAACACATGCTCTGCTCTCCCCCTTTTCCTCTGAACACAGGAAAAATATTATAATACTTTTGTTATGGAAAGATTTCTTATAAAAGTGCCTTCTCTCCTCTTTAAAACTAGTATTATTTAGGCAAATCATAATAAAAAATATCAATCGTAGCCAAACCAAATAAACTTTGAGCCTGGCATTTAATTTCTTTTTGGCCCACTGCGGTCATTTTGGGAGAAGTTGGAGGACATGTTTTCTAGGCTAATTATTTCTGGGCTGTGCACAGACCCAGGCTCCAGGGACTCAGAACAGGTCTACTGACCTTGCTGCAGCCCCCAGCCTTGCTGGTCACAAACTCTGCCCCTCTCCTTTGCCCTCTGCATTGTATTCCTTGGCTCATACCCATTCAGTAGTATTGGGATAACTGGAATGTATGTAATCCATTCTACCTTTTCATTCCTGTCTATTAGCTGTGTGTGTTAATCTGTGAAGCAACATACTTCAGTTACATTTATCTAGAACTTCCCTGTGATAGGGAAATATTTCTTATACATTTCAATATTCATTAAATCAAAGCAATATGGTTGTATGATTTTCCTAGAGATGTGAATGACTATTGATGCTTTCATTTGCTGGTATTTTCCTTAACAAATAGAACTTAATCATTAGACAAGATTTTTGTGAGGCTTTTTAACATTTCTAGGTCATTGCTATTGTTTTGTTTTTCTTTCTACATGGTCCTAATTATTTCTTCTGGGTCTAGAATGCTCATAGTGATGAGAATTTTTTTCTTTTTAAAACTATTTTTATTAGTTGCCTTAAAATTTCATATAATTTGATCATATTCATCACTCCCTCAACCTCTCCTCAAAAATCTACCCTCCCTACGCAACTCCATGTCTCCTTTTCCTCCTCTTACTCTCCTTTTTCCTCTTCACTCATTGAATCCATGTGTGTTGTTCAAATTCTCTTGGATGTGGGACCAACCCCAAGTGTGTGGTTGATCTACCAGGGGTCTTACCAGTAAAGAAGACTGACTGTCCTTAGACTTGCATCTATCAACTACCATCAGCTCTTTATCTAGTGGTGGGACTTCACACCTACCTTGCTCTCCATGTTGGGATTTTGTCTGGCTTGAGCTTTCACAAACCTTGTGCAAGTTTTCACAATCTCTGTGGGTTCAGATGTGCAACTGCTCTAATGTATCCTGAAAGCACTATTTCTTTGTAATCACCCATCGCCTTTGGCTCTTACAGTTTTCTACTCTCTCTCCTCTGATGATCTCTGGGCCTTGAGGGGAGTGAGGGGTGTAATATAGATGTCTCATTTATGGCTGAGCACCTGGTAAACTCTTACTCTGTTCACTTTGAATACTTGTAGATCTCTGTGTTAATCACCATCTACACTGAGAAGCATCTCTGATGAGAGCTGAGAGATTTGATAATCTGTGAATACAAAGATAAGTCATTAGGAATCAGTTTAGCACCATGTCTATTTAGCAGAATAATACTAGTGGGTTCTCACTTAGGGCTATGCCCAATGTATTCTAAAGTTAATAAAGCCCCAATAATGATGCCAGTATGATTTCTGTCTTGTGGAGTGGGCCTTAAATCCAGTCAGAAAGTATTTGATTACCCACATTGCACAATACATATGTTACACTATTAAATAGTTTTTTTTAAACTTTTATTTATTTATTTATTTATTTATTTATTTATTTATTTATTTATTTGTTTGTTTGTTTGCCTTGGTGTTTGCCTGGAACTGGAACTACAGGCAGTTGTTAGCTGCCATGTGGGTGCTGGAAATTGAACCTGGGTCCTCTGGAAGAGCAGACGGTGCTCTTAACCGCTGAGCCATCTCTCCAGTCCCCTAAATAGTTTTTTCTAAAAATAAGGTCTCACTATGTAACCTGGCTGTGGCCATGGAGAGTGATCATCTCTCTCAGAATCCATTAACTCCAAATTACAATTTATACACATCTATAAACTCTTGCTTTTCAGTTATTCTGTATAATTTTATATTAAATATATTTTTTAAAAATATACATTGCATGATTTAGGTAGTTCAACCTGAAAGTTCTATTTAGAGGGTAAGTTTAACCATTTTTAAAGTTACTACATTATAATCTTCTTTCCTCTTCATCATGCTGTTATTTTCTAGAATTTTGGTCTGTTATTTTTATGTTTATACTTTTCTACTTTCTCGGTTTAGTGTTTTTTTGAGATCACTCCCTTACCTTATTTCTTGGAGCCCTTTTGCCATCTCCTCTCTTTCCTTTGAGTGTTTTCTCTAAACCAATTGGCAATGTCAATCCTTTGGTGGTCCAAACTTTTTAGGCATCATATGCTAGAGACCAGACATATTAATACTGGATTAAAAAAATCCATACAATGTGGAGGGCACAGGGAGTGGAACTGTTAGGAGGTGTGGCCTTGTTGGAGTAGGTGTGGCCTTGTTAAAGGAAGTGTGTCATTGGAGTGGGCTTTGAAGTCTCAGAAACTCAAGCCAAGGCTAGTGTCATACTTTCTTCCTGCTGCCTGCCAGTCTAGGTGTAGAACTCTTGACTCCTGCTCCAGCACCATGTCTGTCTGCCTGCCACCATACTTCCTACCATGATGACAATGAATTAAACATCTGAACTATAAGTCAGCCCTAACTAAATGTTTTTCTTCATAAGAGTTGCTGTGGTCATGGTGTCTCTTCACAACAATAGCAACCTTAACTAAGACACAGGTTAATTGTATGCTCCCTAAAAGATGTACTATAGTACTAACTCCTAGTTCCTCAAAATGTGACTGCAGTTGGACATAGGCTCTTTTCAAATTTCTTAGTTAAGGCAAACAGCTGGTAGGCCACTAATCCTATGTAACCTGATCAAGTAGCCATGTAAAGACAGGCATCAGGGAGAATTATATGTAGAGATAGACATAATGCAGCTACAACCCATGAAACTATAAATACTGAAAAAAGGCCACCAGAAACTATAAAGAATTTCCAGTAGAAAGGCTCTAATCCTGGTAATAATTTCTGTGGTTTGGATCCCCTGTGTTTGTGGAATTTTCCCTGTTCCTAAGAGACTGATACACTTATGAATGCTTTTGCTGACTTAAGAAAGACTCATACACTTACTCTTGCCTATATGGGAGAGTCCAGTCACACCACAGTGTTTGAAAAGCAGCAAGATTGTCACTTTCAAGTATAAATGTTTCCAAGCCAATTCTTTCATTTCAAGGGATTATTGAAGGTGAAGCTTTTCTGTCCAGATCACTTACACCCAAGTAACTGGCAGCCACTTTCCAAATAACTGACTTGGAGGTGATATAAATTATAAATGATCAGTCAATAGCTCAATCTTATTACTAACTAGCCCTTACATTTTAAGTTAATATGTATTTCTTATTTACATTTTGCCATTTGGTGGTACCTTTACTAGCATGGCACATTCATCTCCTGCTCCCTCTGCATCTAGCTGGTGAGTCCTCTGAGTCTGCCCTTCTTCCCATCATTCTTAATTTGGCTTTCTTGCCTAGCATTATCTCATTCAATTATTTATCAATGAACTTCTTTATTAACCAATAAGAGTAATACATATTCATAGTGTACTGTTCCATAACAGAATATTCCCAGTTAGTGAGTTCATACTTCATTAAAGGATCCAGGTAAGATTTAATTTGATTAGCATTAAGTTTAGGTCACATAATGTTAGGCTTTTTCCCACTTATTCACATATTACTTCATAACATTTACCCTTTTAATTTTATTATTTTGTTTAGTTTTTTTTAAAGATTTATTTATTATATATACAATATACAGAAGAGGGTACCAGATGTCATCATAGAGGGTTGTGAGGCGTCATGTGGTTGCAAATCAAAACAACTTTGAGATATCACCTTACACCTGTCAGAATGGCTAAGATTAAAAACACAGATGACTGCCTATGCTGGAAAGGATTGTGAGCAAGAGGAATATTCCTCCATTGTTGGTGTGAGTGTAGACTTGTTCAGCCACTTAT
The DNA here is from genome assembly GCA_004025045.1 of Sigmodon hispidus. Classification (NCBI taxonomy): domain Eukaryota; kingdom Metazoa; phylum Chordata; class Mammalia; order Rodentia; family Cricetidae; genus Sigmodon; species Sigmodon hispidus. The sequence goes on along the minus strand of PVIH01019267.1, from coordinate 19,646 downwards.
GATGAAGAACAGTGAACGGACCTAGCAAAACATAGTGTGCAAGGCTTCCCAGAGCCTGGGAGGTGGAAGTGGGCCCACCTCTCAGTGGGTCTATGAGAGGGTCATAGGGTTAAGGGTACTCTAGGTAAGTAGGCCAGACCAGGGTGAGGTGAAGATCCTGCTCCTCAGACCCTCTTTTCCACTTATTTTTGTTGGAAGAGTCAGGAAAATACAAGGAATAGACTGACATCATCAACTTCCTAATCAAACAAATGTTGATTTATATGCTCTCTTTCTCGAACAATACGCCAAATGTTACATAAAAATGACTTATTTTTAGAGGGAAATCTTGTTCTCTTTTTGTACATCAGGGCTGGTGCATGACAAGTTAGAAGCAGGTGTCACATATCACTGCATCACTTCCTGGTTAAAAAAAATCACCTCAAATTAGACCTGTGTGTGGAGATCTTGCTAGAAGTTCAGCACTGCCATTCACAGATATTGCAGCCTCAGTTACTTGCACATTTTTAAAAAGTTTACTTCCTTTACACCAAACCTGAACTTCATGGATAGACATGCCAGAGTGCAGGTGAAGATGACACAAGGGTGCAAGTCCTGTTAGGCTTGGAGAGAACACAGACATTAATATTCTTGGGTGACCCATTTTTGAATTGGCTTATTAAGGGTTTCGGGCTCTAGTTTCTTGAGTTCTCTATATATTTTTGAGATCAATCCTCTGTCATGTGTAGGGTTGGTAAAAATCTTTTCCCATTCAGTAGGCTGTTGTTTTGTCTTATTGCCTGTGTCCTTGGCTTTACAGAAGCTTCTCAGTTTCAGGAGATGCCACTTATTGATTGTTGTTCTTAGTGTGTGTGCTACTGGTATTGTATTTAAAAAATGGTCACCAGTGCCAATGCGTTGAAGGGTGTTTTCCACTTTCTTTCCTATCAACTTCAGTGTAACTGGGTTTATGTTGAGGTCTTTGATCTACTTGGATTTAAGTTTTGTGCAAGGTGATTGATTTGAATCTATTTTCATTTTTCTATACACTACCATCCAGTTATGCCAACACCATTTGTTGAAGATACTATCTTTTTTCCATTGAATATTTTTGGCCTCTTTGTCAAAAATCAGGTGTTCATAGGTGTTTGGGTGGATGTCGGGGTCTTCAATTCAGTTCCATTGATCCACAAATCTGTTTTTAATGCCAGTACCGTAGCTCTATAGTATAATTTGAAGTCAGGGATGGTGATGCCTCCTGAGGGTCCTTTGTTGAGCAAAACTGTTTTGGCAATCTTTGTTTTCCTGTTATTCCAAATAAAATAGAATATTGTTCTTTCAAGGTCTGTAAAAATTGTGTTGGTATTTTGATGGGAATTGCATTGAATCTGTAGATTGCTTTTGGTAAAATTGTCATTTTCACTATGTTGATCCTATGTGGTGGAATGTTCTCTATATAATGCAAATAAAGGAACTGTTTTGGCCTATGTAGAACACCGTAGAAGTGGGTGGAGAATCAGAGGGCAGGCAGGTAGGAAAGAGTGGAGTTAGTCACTCTCTATCCAACCCCTAAGAAGAGCAGACATGTAGAGGTACCGACCAGCCACGGGCTGGAAGCCACGTGGTGAGCAGATTAATAGAAATGGGTTGAATTGGGATGAAAGAGCTAGCTAGTAATGTGCTTAAGATATGGGCCAAACAGTATAAAAGATATAAGCGTGTGATTTCATTTCTTTGGGAGACAAAAGCCACAGGTGCGCAGACCAGGTTACAAACTCCAGACACAAACTTCTTGGACCCAAAACGGGCCAAAAAAAAAAAAAAAAAAAAAACCTTTTACAACAATCCTACCCATCCAGGAACATGGGAGAGATTTCCATTTTCTGATATCCTCTTCAATTTCTTTCTTCACTGATTTAAAGTTTTCGTCAAACAGATTTAATACTTCTTTAGTTATAGTTCCATCAAGGTATGTAATGCTATTTGCAGCTATTATAAAAGGTGCTGTTTCCCTTACTTCTTTTACAGCCATTTTATTTTTAGTATATAGAAGGGATACTGATTTCTTTGAATTCATCTTGTATCCTGATACATTGCTGAAAGTGTTTATCAGCTGTAGAAGTTCCCTGGTAGTTTTGTGGGTCACTTAAGTATACAATGTCATCTGCTAATAGAGGTAGTTTGACTTCTTCTTTTTCAATTTGTATCCCGTTAATTTCCTTTTGTTCTCTTATTGCTTTAGCTAAAACTTCAAGAACTATGTTGAATAGATAAAGGGGAGAGGGGACAGCCTTGTCTAGTCCCTGATTTTAGTGGGATTGCTTTGAGTTTTTCTCTGTGTAGTTTGATGTTGGCCATTTGCTTTTTGTAAATCACATTTATTATATTTAGGTGTTTTCCTTGTATTCCTAATCTCTCCAGGACTTTTATCATAAAGGAGTGTTGCATTTTTCAGCATCCAAAGATATGATTATGTGTTTTTTTCCTTCAGTTTTTTTATATGATGGATGACATTTGCAGCTTTCTGAATGTTGAATCATCCCTGCATTTCTGGGATGAAGCCTACTTGATTATGGTGAATAACTTTTCTTATATGTTGTTGTATTCAGTTTGCCAGAATTTTGTTGAGATTTTTTGCATCAATGTTCATGAGGGAAATTGGTTTGTAATTCTCTTTCTTTGTTGTGCCTTTGAGTGGCTTGGGTATCAGGTTTATTGTGGCCTCAAAAAAAGAGTTTGGCAATGTTCCTTCAGTTTCTACTGTATGGAACAGTTTGAGGAGTATTGGCATTAGCTCTTCTTTGAATGTCTGGTAGAATTCTGCACTAAAACCATCTGGATCTGGGCTTTTTTTTTTTTTTTAACTTGGGAGGCTTTTAATGACAGCTTTAATTTTTTTTTTTGGTGTAATAGGACTGTTTAGATCTTTAATCTGATCTTGATTTAATTTTGGTAAATGGTACCTGTCCAAAAAGCTGTCCATTTCTTCTAAGTTTTCCGTTTTTGTGGAGTATAGATTTTCAAAGTATGACCTGATAATTCTCTGGATTTCTTGGGCATCTGTTGTTATGTCCCCTTTTTCATTTCTGATTTTATTGATTTGGATACTCTCTTTGCTTTTTGCTTAGTTTGGATAAGGGTTTATCTATCTTGTTGACTTTCTCAAAGAACCAACTCTTTGATTCATTGATTTTCTGTATTATCCTTTTTGGTTCAATTGTGTTGATTTCAGCTCTAAGTTTGATTATTTACTGCCATCTACTCCCTCTATGTGAGATTGCTTCTAATTGTTCTAGGACTTTCAGCTGTGTTGATAGTTCTCTTGTGTGGAATTTCTCTAGTCTTTTCATGTAGGCTTCTAGTGCTATACATTTTTTAAGATTGCTTTCATTGTATCCCATATGTTTGGGTATGTTGTGATTCATTTTCCTTAAATTCTAGGAAGTCTTTGGTTTCTGTCTTAATTTCATCCTTGACCCAGGGGTAGTTCAGTTAAGTGGTGTTTAGTTTCCATGAGTTGGTACGCTTTCTGTGATTCTTGATGTTGTTGAACTCTAACTTTAGACCATGGTGATCTGAAATGGTACAAGGAGTTATACCAATTTTTTGGTACCTGTTCATATTTGCTTTATGACCTTGTATGTGTTCAATTTTGGGGTGCTGAGAAATATGTATATTCCTTTTAGTTTGGGTGGAGGGTTTGATATATATCTTCTAAGTCTATTTGGGTCATAACTTCTGCTAGATCCCTTATTTGTCTGTTGAGTTTCTGTCTGCTTGACCTATCCAAGTGTGAAAGTGGAGTATTGAAGTTTTCCATCATTAGCGTGTCAGGTTTGATATGAGGTTTAAGCTTAAGTAGTGTTTCTTTTATATATGTAGTTGCCCTTATGTTAGGGGCATAGATATTCAGGATTGAAATTTTGTCTTGGGGAATTTTTCCTGAGATGAATAAGTAGTGACATCCCTGGTCTCTTTTTAATTGATTTTATTTTAAAGTCTATTTTGTTTGATATTAGAATGGTTACACCAGCTTGTTTCTTAGCGCCATTTGATTGGAAAGTCTTTTCTCAATCCTTTACTCTTAGCCTGAGTCTGTCTTTAAAGTTGAGGTGTGTTTCTTGTATGCAGCAGAAGGATGGCTTCTGTTTTTATATCCATCTTGCTAGGGTGTATCTTTCCATAGGTGAATTGAGTCCATTGATATTAAGGGATATTAATGACCAATGATCAATATTTTCCATAATTTTTGGTAGTAGCTTATATTTCCTTTATTGAGGGTTTTCTTCTATGGGCCTATCACTTGTCTGTGGTGACATAGATGTTTCTGATTTCCTTACGTTGGAGTTTTCCCTCTAGGGCTTTTCGTAGGGTGGAGTTTGTGGATAGGTATTGTTTAAATGTTTTTTTTTTTCCATGAAATATCTTGTTTACTCCATCTGTGTTGATTGATATTTTGCTTAGTACAGTAGTCTAGGTTGACATCCATGCACTTTTAGTGTCTGTATAACGTCTGACCAGGATCTTCTTGCTTTCATTGTTTCCATTGAATAGTCAGGTGTTATTCTGATGGGTCTGCCTTTATAGGTGATTTGACCTTTTTCCTTTGCAGCTCTTAGTATTTTTTCTTTGTTCTGTAGGCTTAGTGGCTTGATTATTATATGGCAAGCAGACTTTTTTTTTTGTGGGTCTAGTCTATTTGGTGTTCTGTAGGCTTCCTGTATCTTTATAGGCATTTTCTTCTTTAGGTTGGGGAAGTTTTCTTCTATGAATATGTTGAATATATTTTCTGTTCCTTTGAGCTGGTATTCTTTTCCTTCTTTGATTCCAATTATTCTCAGGTTTGGTCTTTTTATGGTATCTCAGATTTTCTGGACATTTTGTGTTATGACATTTTTGGTTTTAATGTTTTCTTTAACTGATGCATCTATTACCACTATTGAGTCTTCCACCCCAGAGATTCTCTCTTTCATCTCTTGGATTCTTTTGGTTATGCTTGAATCTGTGGTTTTGGGTCTTTTTTTTTTTCAGATTTCCTATTTCTCATTTTGTCTCATTTTGTGCCTTTTTTATTGCTTCCATTTCAATTTTTAATTCTCAGTAAATTTCTTTCACCTGTTTGTTTTCTTTTTCTTGGTTTTCTTTTTTTTCAGGGCTTTGTTCATCTTTTCTAATTTTCTGTTTGTATTTTCTTCTATTTCTTTAAGGGAGTTTTTAAAATCTCCTCTTTTAAGGCTTCTATTATTTTCATAAAGCTGTTTTTAAGGTAGTTTTTTCCTGTTCCTCTTTGTTGTTATATTCAGGTCTTGAAGCTATAACACCACTTGCTTCTTCTGGTGGTGTCTTGTTGACCTTTTTATTCTTGTATGTATTCTTGCACTGCTGTCTACCCATTGTATCCGCAATTCATTCTTGATTAGTTCTTGGTCGGCTCTTAGTGAGTTGTTGGTCTGAAAGCCCTTAATCAACTATGTGTTCAAAGGCTCAGCTGCTCTCGTGAAGTCCCAGTGCTATGATGCCAGTGGTCATCTCTTGACCTCTCACTTCTCAGCTGTGTGGCCAGGGACTTGGCTGTTCCTCTGCTGCTATCATGCCAGCCGTGTGTTCTGGGCGGGTTGACGTGAAGTGGAGTGGCTGTCTCAGGGGCCCAGGTTTAGGTGGCAGAAGTTACCTTCTGATCTCTGACCTCCCAGCTGTGCTTTTAAGAACTCCTCTGCTTCCCTGCTGCTATTTTGCCAGGAGTGGTCTGGGCACACTGTGTTCTCCACTGAAGCTGAGGTTCTTACCTCTGAGCTGTGCCCCCTGGACCAAAGGATTCAGCTGTTGCTATTACATCAGCCGTGTTCCTATATTCAAAGTTTTAGAAATTACTTTTCTTTCATAAGATTAATTTTTTTGGGAAAATTGTACTAAAACTAATAAACATCTCTCAAAGTATGTGTCATGGAATGTCTAAAAACACTGTTTGATGGAAGATATTCAAGTACATTTTAGAAGTAGAAGATAATGCAGCTGAACATGTTTTTCCTCTTCCTTCTTGGGAATCCTAATCATCTTTATGATGATCATGATCTCTAAGGGATAAGAAGGGAACTGAAATTATTGAGAGCTCCCAAAGTTACTTGCATACATACACTTTTTGAGGAATGTTCAGAGGCCAAAATTCCTCCAAATATATTTTGAGAAATGCAAGAAAGAATCACAAGATCTATAGGTCTTTGAGAAATAACTTTAGCTTTGAGATTTTGAATTATCCAGAATTCTATAACTATTGCTTTGCAAGACATAAACCCAAAACAAAGACATTTAAATGTTAGCTTGAATACCTAAAAATAAGTAAACACATACTATCAAGGTACAAATAATTAGAAATTAGGAGTTACAATTGTAATATTTAAGAAAGAACTAAAACCAAAATGCAATAACAGTATTTTTAAACATAAAAAAGAGACAGAGTTAAAAGTAACAGTCCAGGCTTCTGAAATCTGATATAGTGACTGTGTATTATTTTGGCTAATCTATTGAAAATGAAGCTTTGAAATTGTATACATTTAATTTGTCAAAAGAAAGACTGGATTGCTCATAAAGTGGATGCTTCATCTTTTTACTCTGTTATCTGAAAAACATTCACCAGGTTGTAAATGTTTTTGTTTGATCAGAGCTATGCCTGGTTTTCCTGAGAGGAAAGTGTGACCATTAGATTCTGGCATTGTCTATGGAGGCAGAGTTTGACTTAGAGACAAGATGATTAGGAAGTCTACAGTTGGGGATGAGCACTGTGGAGGAGGAGGAGGCAGGGGAGGCCTTCCAAGTGAGTGGTGCAGGAAGAGCTTAGTCAAACCCAAGCTTCCATATGCTTCTCAGTTTGGATTCTGAAATGTGGAAACTAGCATTCTGCAGTTCCCTTAGGTGTTTCTACGCCTTTTCACAGACTGAGGAAATGGCAAGAAGCCCATTCCATCATCATTCCCAGGAACTCCTGAATCATGCCAGCAAGACAATAGCTCCAAAAACTGATGTCATCTCAGACCCTTGGCAAACATATGCATCCTGTGACTGGGAAAATCTTTGTCAGTTCATTCTATTGGGCAACAGCAAAGACAATCAATTGTAGTAGCCTCAGTGGTTTTTTTTTTTTCTTTTTTTTTTGCTTACATAACATTATAGTCATTTTATTGCTCTACAAAGTTGTATTTTTAAAACCATCAGATTACATATATAGTGATAGGGAGGCTAGACACATACATAAAAAAATCAACTGGATATTATGAAGTTGCTTCTCCAACTTTGTGGATAAATATTATAAAAATGTAAAAGTAGCTGGTTAAAGCTAAGCTGTCAAGTAGTATTTTCTGGAAATCTAACCTCAAGACTATCACCTTTCTATAAATTAGGATCTTAAACAAAAAGAAAACTGATATTATAAGTCACTAATGAAATTCAAATTACATGCAGATAGAAGAGAACTGGGTACAAAAAAAGACCACAACATTATAATTACTCTATGTTAAACTTGTGCAGTGTTTTAAGCATTTCCAATCATGCAACAGTAATAAAGATCAAAATGACTTTTAAGAAGGAATTAATGGGAAATCAATTAAAAGACTTGAACATATTATCCACCCCAATCACAGATGCATTACACATCCAATCCCCCAGAAACTCGTATGCATTACTAGGCTGAAACACTCATTACCCCTTCAGCTACTCCCCAGGTCTATTCCCCATTAATTACCTTACCTATAAACCTTTCCATTTAACCTTTTAAATCGTGTTTTCTGGATAAGCATGTAATCTACAGAATATTCTTCATTATTTCAGAAAAGACAAGTGTAATCATATGCTCAATCTTCAATCATATTCTTTCAAAGGCATCAGAACTGCTGCTGCAAATTTCTAGGACATTTCAAGCCTATGAAACCAAAAAAACTGGAGTTAAGAATCTGAACTAGGTATTTTTATAAACTATAGCAACACTGATAATCTATCTGTGGACATTTGTAAAAGTTACTCAGTAGGTCTCTGAAAGGAATGCTGTGTCACTACCACCTTCTAGAGTAAATGATATGACCCCAAATAGCTAATCCAAAACAGGCTTACAGTCAAGTCATTTTCAAACACTATCAAAGCCACAGATGTACTAAGGGAAATGAAAACTTAGCAGGTCATAAAATAGATACAGAATTTCCTTTGTGATGGTGCAGGATAAACACATCTGTCCTAGCAAAGGAGCACAAGATCAGCTGAATGTGAAATAAAACTCCAAGAGAATGTGCTTCTGTTAAAATCTCAACCAAAATTACTGAATGAAAAAAATACTGTCTCAAAATATACTGAATTCATCTATTACCATAATGAACACATTCCAGGTATAACTTGGTTAATGGATAAGGTGAAGCAAATTTCAGAATTCTTTTTAAAAGAAACAAATGTATTTCATGATATAGGCACAGCAGCATCTAAAACAATTTAGTAACATCACTAAATAAAAATTTACATAACCACAAACAATAATGTACAATAAAATTTTCTCAGAAACTGTTAAGGGTTTGATCTAACATGCCAGGAAAATAATTATTTTTGCACTGAGATGCACTGATGTAAATCATGTAAATTGAACTGAGGTCGATGTTAGACCTGTCATTTGAGACCCTGTGAATTACCAGCTACTAATGCTTATCTCCTACACATAGCTTAACTAGATGTTAAACTACGCAACTGTTGGTGCCAGTCTGCTAATGAAGGCAATGCTCTGGAGACAAAGTCTTCTCACAAACAGTGGGCAGGAGGGCTTCATTATAATGTGCTCAACCACAATCCGCAACTCATTAAACAAGTTCCGACAGTATGGATTTCTTCTAGAGGAATAGCGAAGAGTGAGAAATCTATAGTATATAAAAGGCTGGAGCAAACTTCCTTGGCCACTAAAGAGCATAAAAACTGTAGCAGGCATCAGGAATATTTCATTGCAAGCAATGAATTTCAGAATATTTTGTTGGTTAGCACTTAATTTATCCAAGACAGATCTCAGCAGAGGTAAACTATTTGAACCTTTTGCATCAAGGACCTTCTTAGTGTATGTAGCAGCATGAAGCAAAGAAAATAACAAGACTGGAAAAATACTCATTGTAACGGGGTAGGAATTGACAAAAATGAGTGAGTACAGCAGGTAGTGACAGCTGTCTTCTAACAAGGCCTGAGCCAGGAAAGCTCTGCTTAACTGGAAGTGCGGTAATCTCTGATGCAGCCTCAGAGCACTGGTGAGAGCATTTGCCAGCAAAGCACGCTGGTAAAAGCTTGCTGCTTCATGCAACCCAAGAAGAGGCAGAACAAACAAAGCGGAGCAATAGACTGTGAACAAGCGAGAAAGCCACATTGCTGTGTACAGTTTATTGGTCATCATGAATTGCACAGCACCCGCCCCTTGGGGGCCGTTCGGGGTCGTATCAGCCATGGGGAGACACACAGGAGCCCAGGGCGCTGTCCCACTCGGTCCAGGTCAAAGCTGTCTTCGGAAAGACCCAGGCCCTCAGTGTTTTTTATATACTGACTTCTTACTTATATGGGGAAACTCAGAAAACACAGTGAGCAAGTGCACTTTTATTAATGTTTAGTGTTAGTCCAGGGTCTCATGATTCTCAGTCCATGAGCACTTTTAAGGACCATAGGGAAAGTTGGAATGGACTAGTATCCCTGAAATTGTCTGCAATATTTGTAATCAAATCCTTTATGTGGAAAAAAGTTTATACCTTCACTATACTTTCAAATGAGTTGATGTCTCAAGAAATTAAAAAAAACACATGTATCTATTCTAACTTTCTTAGGTTATATATTTCAGGGACCAAATCTCTGAAATGCTGAGTAATATTACTTAAGAATAAAACCATACAGACTCCAAGTGTGAAAAAGCCTACAATTGTCCTCAATACAACTCAAACTCATTATATAACATTAAATGCACATTTTATAAATAATTGAAAATGTAAAATAATCCTATATAAATAACCATGTATGTTAAAATAGACACATACAGCAAAGATTGTATAGTTGTTATCTTAACAGAGAACATGTGGGTTCTAGGCAAATCCATTATAAATTTCAAGAGGCAATGGGCTTCTTCCTATGTTCCTGCTCATATTTTGGATTCTACTTTGTTACTGAATTTGTTTCACAGCTACTTGTAAGTAATCATAAGGAGGGGTGGAAGTTGCAACAAAGTCTCATTTTGTATATTGTCGCGAGCCACCTCGACCAGCAAGGAAGATGCCACACCAGGTTCTTCTTTCAGCAGTTTATTCAGAAACCTTGATTTCTGACTTCTGATGATGATCCCGGGGAAACCCACCCATAGCCTAAATAGCCTCTGGGCAGCCAACCCTAGTATGACACATGGGTACTACCTATAGATCCAGGTATGCGGAAGCAAGCCAGATCCTCAGCCAAGCCATATATGGAATTGTTTGTCACTGAGAGCACTCACCATGTGGAAGGTGGAGGGCAGAACCCAGCGCCATCTTTAAGGCATGGCTGCATGCAGCTCCCTACAGTATATGGCTAGGGTTCTGCAGTGAGAGTCTAGCTAGGGTATACTATCACCACTCCAGGCCTTTCAGAAGAATGACTTTAATGAAGAGATCTGACCAGTGAAAATGCTTAGCAGCCAACTGGGGAGGCAGGGAATGTGATGGTAAGTTCTTTACAGCCAGGCCAGGTTGGTTCTGGTGCAGTAACAGATAACTTTTTTCCTTATTTTAAATTGAGTAATAGATGACAATTTTGCTTTGCTATTTCAAGAATAAAATTGCCAACTTTGACTTATCTGGAGAAAGTGTAAGGAACTGGGAAGAACAAGTTAAGGAAATTTTATATGTATTTCAGATTTAGAGTCTGTCTCCTCCATTTCTGTTTCTCAGACAAAGATTTGGCTATGTTTAAAATAGCAGAGGAGGCACATAACTGCATAGTGGATATTCCATCCTTATTTTTTCCCATTTTTCTTTTACAGTATCCATAAATTCATGTATATTATATACTGCTATGATGTTGACTATGTACCAAGTAATATTCTTAGGCAAAGATATAAATGACCCAAGGTTCAATATTAAGCTCTTGTTTGGAATAGTTTATGAAGAATACTGAAAGTGTTTAAGAAGACAAGTGTGGATTCTATGTGCTAGACTATTTAAAAATATATTAATAATTTGAATTATGTTGATACTTTTTACACACACCTACTGTGATAGGCTGAATGTAATTGGCCCCATAATCTCATAGGGAACAGAACTATTAGGAGGTGTGGCTTTGTTGGAGTAGGTGTGGTCTTGTTGGAGGAAGTGTGTCATTGTGGGGGTAGGCTTTGAGGTTTCTTTTGCTCCAGCTTCACTCAACATAGCATTTAAGTTGACTTCCTGTTGCCTGCAAGATGTAGGACTCTCAGCTACTTCTCTAGCACCATGTCAGTCTGCATGCTACCATGCTTTCTGCCATGATGAAAATGGATTGAACCTCTAAACCGTAAGCGACCACCTCAATTATAAGAGTTGCTGTGGTCATGATGTCTCTTCATAGCAGTAGAAACCATAAGACACCTACCAATAGGCTGAGAAGTCAACAATAATCTATAAAGCAATATCCAGATGAAAATATACTTTAATGACTCTGTCCCCACATGACTGTCATTCCAAGATGGCAACACAGTATGATGCCCATAATGTTTGCTTCATCTGTCTTGCTTATTGTGATTGTAAAAATAAATACATAGCCAGATGTGGTAGCTCATGCCTGTAATCTCAGCATTTGGTAGGTTGAGGCAGGAGGATCTTGAGTTTGAGACTAGACTGGGATGCAAATTTAGCCTTGAATCTAGATAGATACTTTTTAAAAGAAACTTTGAATCTCTGAGGTCTAAAGTATATATGAGATGTGTGTGTGTATGTGTGTGTGTGTGTGTGTGTGTGTGTGTGTGTGTGTGTGTGTATGTGTGTTGTATGACAGGTAGAAAAGTGACTAATAACTGGGCTTTCTGGGAAGTCCCATAGTGCCCCTTAAGGTGCGCTACCACATGATCAGAGAGCTAGACTTTTTTTTCCTTTTATTTATTTTCTTACATAGTAAAAGTAAAATAGAGTGACAAGAAGAAAAAAAGAAATATATAACAATGCCATTGTGTAGAATGAATAGTGTTGTGATTGAATGAACATCAGAAGACTATATTAAATATAACTTTCAGATCGCAAGTTCTTAGTGGTTGTGGTTTGCAGCTTGGGTGTTCTTTACTTTTTTTTTTTTTTAAATTCCACTAATGAGTGAGTACATATCTTGTTTATCTTTCTGGGCTTGTAATACCTTGCTCAGGAGGATATTCTTCAAATCCATCCATTTGTGTGCAAATTTTCGGATATCATTTTTTCTTACTGCTGAGTAGTACTCCATTGTGTAGATGTACCACAGTTTGTTAATCCATTACTCAGTTGAGGGGCATCTAGGTTGTTTCCAGGTTCTTGCTATTATGAATAATGCTGCTATGACCATAGCTAAGGTAATGCCTTTGGGGTGCAAACGTGCGTCTTTAGGGTATATGCCCAATAGTGGTATTGCTGGATCCTTGGGGAGATTGATTCCCAGTTTTCTGAGAAACCGTCATACTGCATTCCAGAGTGGCTGAACAAGTTTACACTCCCATCAACAATGGAGGAGTATTCCCCTTGTTCGGCATTCTTTCTAGTATAGGCTGTCATTTGTTTTTAATCTTAGCCATTCTCACAGGGTGTTTTGATTTGCATTTCTCTGATGGCTAAAGATGTTGAGCACTTTTTCAAGTGCCTTTCAGCCATTTGTAATTCTTCTGCTGAGAATTCCCTTATTAGTTCTGAACTCCATTTTTTAATTGGGTTATTTAGGGCTTTGGGCACTAGTTTCTTGAGTTCTCTATATATTTTAGAGATCAGTCCTTTGTCACTTGTAGATTTGGTGAAAATCTTTTCCCATTCAGTAGGTTGTTTTGTCTCATTGCCCGTGTCCTTGGCCTTACAGAAGCTTCTCAGTTTTAGGAAGTCCTGCATATTGATAGTTGTTTTATTGTCTGTGCTACTGGTGTTATATTTAGGAAGTGGTCACCTGTGCCAAGGCATTGGAGGGTATTTTCCACTTTCTTTGCTATCAACTTCAGTGTAGCTGGGTTTTATGTTGAGGTCTTTGATCCACTGGGATTTGAGTTTGGTGCAGGGTGATAGGTTTGGATCTATTTTCATTTTTCTATACATTACCATCCAGTTATGCCAACACCATTTGTTGAAGATACTATCTTTTTTCCATTGAATATTTTTGGCCTCTTTATCAAAAATCAGGTGTTCGTAGGCGTGTGGGTTAATGTTGGGGTCTTCAGTTTGATTCCATTGATCCACAAGTCTCTTTTTATGCCAGTACAAGGCTGTTTTTATTACTGTAGCTCTACAGTATAACTTGAATTCGGGGATGGTGATGCCTCCTGATGTTCTTTTGTTGAGCAAAATTGTTTTGGCAATCCTGGCTTTCCTGTTATTCCAAATAAAATTGAGTATTGTTCTTTCAAGATCTGTAAAAAAATGTGTTGGTATTTTGATGGGAATTGCATTGAATCTGTAGATTGCTTTTGTTTGTTGACTTTCTCAAAGAACCAACTCTTTGATTCATTGATTCTTTTTATTGCTCTTTTTGCTTCAATTGTATTGCTTTCAGCAGCTCTAAGTTTGATTATTTCCTGCCATCTACTCCTTCTAGGTGAGTTTGCTTCTAATTGTTGTAGGACTTTCAGCTGTGCTCTTAGTTCTCTGGTGTGGGATTTATGTAGTTTTTTCATATAGGCATCTAGTGCTATAAATTTTCCTCTTAAGACTGCTTTCATTGTGTCCCACAAGTTTGGGTATGTTGTGGATTCATTTTTGTTAATTCTAGGAAGTCTTTGATTTCTTTCTTAATTTCCTTCTTGCTCCAGAGGTGGTTTAGCTGAGTGGTGTTTAGTTTCTATGAGTTGGTAGGCTTTCTGTAATTTTTTACATTGGTGCAGTCTAACTTTAGACCAAAGTGATCTGATATGGTACAAGGAACTATTTCCATTTTTTCTTATCTATTGATATTTGATTTATGACTTAGTACATGGTCAATTTTAGAGCAAGTTCCTTGGGGTGCTGAGAAATATGTGTATTCCTTTTTGTTTGGGTTGAAGGTTCAGTATATATCCATTTGGGTCATAACTTCTGCTAGATCCCTTATTTCTCTGTTGTGTTTCCGTCTGGTTGACCTATCCAAGGATGAAAGTTGAATACTGAAGTATTTCACTATTACTGTGTCAGGTTTGATATGAGGTTTAAGCTTTAATAGTTTTTAGTAGGTTTTTTTGTTTGTTTTTTACATATGTAGTTGCCCTTGTGTTAGGGGCATAGATATTCAGGATTGAAATTTCATCTTGGTGGATTTTTCCTGAGATGAATAAGTAATGTTTGTCCTGGTCTCTTTTGAATTGATTTTAGTTTAAAGTCTATTTTGTTTAATATTAGGATGGAAACACCAGCTTCATTCTTAGGACCATTTGATTGGAAAGTTTTTTCCCAATCCTTTACTCTGAGCCAATATCTGTCTTTGAAGTTGTGGTGCATTTCTTGTATGCAGCAGAAGGATGGCTTCTGTTTTTGTATCCATCGTGCTAGGGTGTGTCTTTTCATAGGTGAATTGAGTCCATTGATATTAAGGGATATTAATGACCAATAATCACTATTTCCTGTTAGTTTTGGTGGTAGCTTGTATTTTTTTTGAGGGGGGAAGGGTTGTTTCTTCTGTGGGCTTATCAATTGTTTGTGGTTACATGGATGTTTCTGGTTTCCTGAGGTTGTAGTTTTCCCTCTGGCTTTTTGTAGATCCGAATTTGTGGATAGGTATTGTTTAAATTTTTTTTTTCCATGAAATATCTTGTTTGCTCTATCTATGTTGATTGATATTTTGCTTGGTACAGTAATCTAGGTTGACATCCATGCACTTTTAGTGTCTGTATAATGTCTGACCAGGATCTTCTTGCTTTCATTGTTTCCATTGAATAGTCAGGTGTTATTCTGATGATTCTGCCTTTATGGGTGATTTGACCTTTTTCCTTTGAAGCTCTTAGTTTTTTCTTTGCTCTGTAGTTTTAGTGGCTTGATTATTACATTGGGAACAGACTTTTTTTTGTGGGTCTAATCTATTTGGTGTTCTGTAGGCTTCCTGTATCTTTATAGGCATTTCTTTAGGTTGGGGAAGTTTTCTTCTATGATTTTGTTGAATATACTTTCTGTGTCTGTGCCTTTGAGCTGGTATTCTTCTCCTTCTTTTATTCCAGTTATTCTCAGGTTTGGCCTTTTCATGGTATTCCAGATTTTTTGGACATTTTGTGTTATGAATTTTTTGATTTTAGTGTTCTCTTTAACTGATGTAACTATTACTATTATTGAGTCTTCCCCTCCAGAGATTCTCTCTTCCATCTCTTGGATTCTTTTGGTTATGCTTTAATCTGTGATTCCAGGTCTTTCTTCAGGTTTTTTATTTTTAGTTTTGTCTTGGTTTGTGCCTTCTTTATTACTTCTATTTCAAATTTTAATTCTAGGAATGTTTCTTTCACCTGTTTGTTTTCTTTTTCTTGGTTTTCTTTATTTTCTTTCAGGGATGTGTTTATGTTTTCCAATTTTCTGTTTGTGTTTTCTTCTATTTCTTTAAGAGAATTTTTAAAATATCTTTTAAAGCTTCTACTAGCTTCATAAAGCTTTTTTTAAGGTTGCTTCCTTCTGTTTCTTCTTCATTGTTATGATCAGGTCTTGAAGCTATAGAATCACTTGCTTCTTCTTGTGGTGTCTTGTTGATCTTTTATTGTTGTTTGTATTTTTGCACTGGCATCTGCCCATTGTTTCTTCAGTTCACTCTTGATTAGTTCTTGGTCAGCTCTTACAGCTTTTGGTCTGGGGGCTGTTAATCAGCTGTGTGTTCAGAGGGTTAGCTGCTCCTGTGAGGTCAAAGTGCTATGATGCCAATTGTGGTCTGAGCAGGGTGTGTCCCACCAAAGCTGTGCCCCATCTCCAGGCCTTGGGCTAGATGTTTCAATCCCACTTTTGTACATCCAGAGAAGAGAAGGCTTTCTTAAATATTTATTCCCAGTGGGCAATGATGATAATTTGATCGTGTTTATGTAAGGAAGCCTCTGCAGAATCCTTAAAGAACTTGGTCTGGATTGGTGACTAGTTGCTGAATGTGAAGTTGCAGCAGAACACATAGACAGGTCATACAGAATACAGGTCTTCTTTTGAATCTTGTTTTATACTTTCCTTCATTTTGTTACCCATTAAATATCCATATCATACATCAGCACTAGTAAGTAAATTTATTTCTTCCTGAGACTTTTGTCAAATGATCAAATCTCAGAGAAGGATCATAGGAAATTTGATTCACATCCAAGCTGCATAGAAATGCTGGGTAACCTGGAAACCTATTATCTAAATTGACATCCAGAATGGGAAAGGTAAGTCTTGTAGGCTTCCTCCTTTAACCTGTAGATGTGTGCGCAAATTTTGCCTAGTTGGAGAATGCCATTTACATTATAGTCAGTTAATGCTCACAGAAAATTAGAAAATGACTGTTTGGGCATCCCTTCCTTCACATCTGGTCTATGTTGAGTTCTATGATGAGAATGAGTAAGGAAAACAAGATTTTGTTTTTCCTATTCAGTTATCAGATGATGTAAGTGATTCTAAGATGTTTTGCTTTGATGATGTCTATTAGCCAACAGCCTTTTCTGGGTTGACTTGAAGATGATTGATTCCTAGTCTAGTAAAAAAACTTCATTGTAAACCAGTAAACAATAAAAGACCTCTTGTTTTCTTGGCTGTGCTAAACTTGCTCCATGAAGTCATATAATCTGATGAAACTTACTTCAGGCTATAGGCAAAAGGATTATTTATTGGTGTATAATTATTTTGACTAGGAAATAATACAATTGGGTTGTTTATCATATGTATGTACATATATACATAAATAATTATATTAAAATGTTTGGCAGAATATTTTTATGAGTCTTTTGGTTTTTTACTTTTTGTGTCATGTATGTGGTATGCTATAGAGAGAGAGAGAGTGTGTGTGTGTGTGTGTGTGTGTGTGTGTATGTATTGTGTAAGCATTCAACTGGGCATGTGCACACACCTATGCACATGCAGGTGGAACCCAGAGTAGGACTTCAGGTGTCTTTCCCAATCTTTCGCCACTTTGTTGCCTCAAGATAGGACCTCTCTCTGAATGGAAGCTTGCAATTTTTGCTAAGCTGAATATCAGTGAGCTCTAGGGATCTGTCTGTCTCTGACCCCCCAGGGCTGGGGTTAGGTACCCTCAGACATGTCTTGTTTTCTGTGTACGTGCTGAGAACTGGATCTGAACTCAGGTCTTTACACTTGAAGAGAAACACACTGATCTTCCTATCCTGCCTTGTTTTTCAAATAAAATGCCTGGTATGACTTTCAACCACAGTAAAGAAAATGAGAACACTGTAGATGTCCTTACAAATCTTTTGTTTCAAATTTTAAAAGTATTTTGAAAGAAAAATCATGCCCTCATAAGAAACAATATGCTATCACTAAAAGAACAGATTTCTGGTTCTGTCATGGCACTCTCTGGAGGTGGGGTGGGGTAGAAGGTGATCCTATATAGCCATTTAACTTTTAAAAACACTGTGATATAGTGGAATGTTAATGGCTTTATAGTTTAAAATAAAAAAACACCTTTTCTTCCCAACTCTAAAATTGTCTAACTGCTTGATCTAGACTGGCCCTACTATCTGTTAGGGTTTTCTTTTTATTAGGTGTGGTAAGCATCCTTGGATTAACCAGGCAGAATTTAGGTTCATAGTAATCACTCTTTAACATTTGATATAAAAGAGGCACTTATTAAATATTGTTGCTGTGAATTTGTGGTCTTCTCTACTTGGCATTTTGGAGTTTGGTTGAGGAGACAAAACTCTGTCACTTTTCAAAATCTATTATTTCTGAACTGAGAAGGAGTCTATGCTTTCTCAGAGCCCCATAAAGTCCTTGTATTTCATTCTCATGAGGCTGAGGTGTGAAATCACATTGTCCTGCCAGGATGACAAAGGTCTCTGTTTTTTTCAGTTTCTGTGATGGTGACAAAGAACACTGATACTTTGGTGAGAACAAGCTGGATCAGCAGGATTGTTAAGTGATGCTCTCAATTAGAGCTTTGTGGATAACTAGCTACCCTGATGATTATTTCCTCTTATTACCAAAACATACAAAGTAGTACATAACAATTTTGGAAGTAAGATATCTATGTATGTGTGCTGTGTCATAATCTGAACATGAAACTTAAGTCTCAGTAAATAAGAGGAACTGAACCATTCAAGCAAAGAATATGAAAAATTTTAAAAAGCACACAATAGAGACATGCAGGAGTTATAGGGCACCATGAAAATACCAAACCTTCAAATTCTAGGCATAGATGAAGCAGAAGAATTCCAGATCTTCCATAGGTGAGATCTTCCACAGAACATACAGGAAAACTTCCCCCCCAATGATGAAAAGAATACAGATACAAGCAGCACATAGAACATCAAATAGACAAGATCAGGAAAGAAATCCCCTGTAGTGTGTTATAGTCAAAATGCCAAATGTCAGAATCAAATGAGGATACTGAAAACCCACACAACAACATACATAGGGAAGCCCATCAGAAAACACCGGGTTTACTGTCACTCTTGGCCCTTGCTGCCTGAAGATATGCTGACAGCTGCTGCTGACAGAAGTCTTCATTTCCAGTCTGCTGTTGACAGCGACTGCCATTCATCAAACATTTATGCGATGTCACACATTTTCTGAAAAATCTAGATGCATTATTTCATGCTCACAGAGAAGGGTGTTGATGTCTTTTCTTCATGGTCCAGATGGGTTTACAGAACATAAGCCAAGTTTACGTAGCTAATGATTATTTGTTTAGAAATGAACTCCAAATAGTTTGTTGTTTTCTTACATCACCTCATTCCCCAAGCTATTGGCCTACAAAAAGAGTAATTAATGCAAATACAATTCTGTTTGGTCTCGTAAAGCAGAGTTGTATTAGGACTTATCTGGTTTTGTTCCTAGCTCACCATCTTGCTTTGCCTCTGAGCAGCATCTATATCAGGTGATTGAAGAAGAGCTACCTAAGAACTTGTGTCTAAGTCTTTTTTATTTATTTTTTATTCCTATGCAAACCCTGCTTATGTTTATCATTGTTGTTTGTTTTAAAGCTATGATTTTAATCTCAGTATTGGATATTGTGAAATCAATTTCAGTCATGGTGACCTGCGCCGCGCCCCGTCCCGTCCAGCAGGAAAAGACACGGCACCAGGATTCTTCTGTGGTAATTGACCAGGTCCTTTATTGTTACAGATACTTTTTGCAGTAGTAGCCCCTTGCAGTAGTTCTTCCTTCTCTCCCAACCTGTGCAGCCAGTTTTAAGCTCAAGTCCTTCACTCAGCTAATGCCGCGTGGGCCTTCACCATAGGGCCACACACACGGAAGCAAGCTAGTCAATTCAGCACATCCCATGGATGGAGTTAATTATTACTAGAAGCATTCACCATCAGGAAGGCGGGGAACAGGAGCCAGCGCCATCTTTAAGGTGCGGCA
>PVIH01019266.1:10000-35915 GCA_004025045.1 Sigmodon hispidus | reverse complement strand
AAAAAAAAAAAAAAAAAAAAAAAAAAAAAAAAAAAAAAAAAAAAAAAAAAAAAAAAAAAAAAATTATCTGTCACTTCTAGGGTTGGTGAAGATTCTTTTTCCATTCTGTAGGCTGTCATTTTGCTTATTGACTATGTCCTTGGCTTTACAGAAGCTTCTCAGTTTCAGGAGGTCCTACTTGTTGATTGTTGATCTTAGTGTCTGTGTTACTGGTATTAGATTTAAAAAGTGGTCACCAATGCCAATGCATTGCATAGTATTTCCCACTTTCTTTTCTATCAAGTTCGGTGTAGCTGGGTTTATGTTGAGGTCTTTGATTCACTTGGATTTAAGTTTTGTGTAAGGTGATAGGTTTGGATCTAATTTCATTTTTCTACATACTACCATCCAGTTATGCCAACACCATTTGTTAAAGATACTATCTTTCTTCCATTGAACATTTTTGGCCTCTGTCAAAAATCAAGTGTTCATAGTTGTGTGGGTTAATGTCTGGTACTTTAATTCGATTCCATTGATCCACAAGTCTGTTTTTATGCCAGTATCAAGCTGTTTTTATTACTGTAGCTCTATAGTATAATTTGAAGTCGGAGATGGTGATGCCTCTTGAAGTTCTTTTGCTGAGCAAAATTGTTTTGGCAATCCTGGCTCTCCTGTTATTCCAAATAAAACTGAGTATTATTCTTTCAAGGTGTGTAAAAAATTGTGTTGGGATTTTGATGGGAATTGCATTTAATATGTAGATTGCTTTTGGTAAAATTACCATTTTCACTATGTTGATCCTACCTATCTAGGAACATGGGAGATCTTCCCATTTTCTTATATCCTCTTCAATTTCTTTCTTTAGAGATTTAAAATTTTTGTCAGACAGATCTGATACTTCTTTGGTTATAGTTACACCAAGGTATTTAATACTATTTGCAGCTATTATAAAAGGTGATATTTCCCTTATTTCTCTTTCAACCTTTTTATCTTTAGTGTATAGGAGGGCTACTGATTTCTTTGAGTTAATCTTGTATCCTGCTTCATTGCTGAAGGTGTTTATCAGCTGTAGAAGTTCCCTGGTTGAATTGTGTGGGTCACTTATGTATACAATCATGTCATCTGCAAAAAGAAATAGTTTGACTTCTTCTTTTCCAACTTGTATCTTTTTAATCTCCTTTCATTCTCTTATTACTTTGGCTAACACTTCAAGAACTATGTTGAATATATAAGGGGAGAGAGGACAGCCTTGTCTAGTTCTTGATTTTCATGGGATTGCTTTGAGTTTTTCTCCAATTAGTTTGATGTTGCCCATCGACTTTTTGTAAATCACCTTTATTATAGTTAGGTATTTTCCCTGTATTCCTGATCTTGCCAGGACTTTTATGATAAAGGCATGTTGAATTTTGTCAAAGGCTTTTTCAGCATCTAAGGAAATGATCATGTGTTTTTTTTTTTCCTTCAATTTGTTTATATGGTGGATGACATTCACAGTTTTCCTTATATTGAACCATCGCTGCATTTCTGGGATGAAACCTACTTCATCATGGTGAATAACTTTTTTTATATGTTGTTGGATTTGGTTTGCCAGAATTTTATTGAGAATTTTTACATCAATGTTCATTAGGGAAATTGGTCTGTAATTCTCTTTCTTTGTTGCATCTTTGAGTGGCTTGGGTATCAGGGTGATTGTGGACTCATAAGAAGAGTTCGGCAATGTTCCTTCAGTTTCTACTGTATGGAACAGTTTGAGGAGTATTGGTATTAGCTCTTCTTTGAATGTCTCATAGAACTCTGAACTGAAACCATCTAGGCCTGGGCTTTTTTTTTGTTTGGGAGACTTTTAATGACAGCTTCAATTTCCTTTGGTGTTATAGGTCTGTTTAGGTCTTTAATCTGATCTTGATTTAATTTTGGTAAATTGTACCTGTTCAGAAAGCTGTCCATTTCTTCTAGGTTCTCCATTTTTGTGGAGTATAAGTTTTCAAAGTATGACCTGATAATTCTCTGGATTTCCTGGGGGTTTGTTGTTATGTCCCCCTTTTCATTTCTGATTTTGTTGATTTGGATACTCTCTCTGCTTTTTGGTTAGTTTGGATAAGGTTTTATCTATCTTTTTGAGTTTCTCAAAGAACCAACTCTTTGATTCACTGATTCTTTGTATTCTCATTGTTTCCATCAAATTGATTTCAGCTCTAAGTTTGATTGTTTCCTGCCCTCTACTCCTTCTAGGTGAGTTTGCTTCTAATTGTTCTAGGACCCTCATCTGTACCAATAGTTCTCTTGTGTGGGATTTCTCTAGTCTTTTCATTTAGGCATCTTGTGCTATGAATTTTCCTCTTAAGACTGCTTTCATTGTGTCCCATAAATATGGGTATGACATGGATTCATTTTCATTCAATTCTAGGAAGTCTTTGATTTCTTTCTTAATTTCTTCCTTGACCCAGAGGTGGTTCAGTTGAGTGATATTTAGTTTCTATGAGTTGGTAGGCTTTCTGTGATTCTTAATGTTGTTGAACTCTAACTTTAGACCATGGTGATCTGAAATGGCAGATGAAAATGAAACAGAGTTATATCCATTTTTTGGTACCTGTTGATATTTGCTTTATGACCTAGTATGTGGTCAGTTTTAGAGAAAGTTTCATGGGGTGCTGAGAAATATTTATATAGCTTCTTGTTTGGGTGAAGGGTTTGGTATATATCTACTAAGTCCATTTGGGTCATAACTTCTGCTAGATCTCTTATTTCTCTGTTGAGTTTCTGTCTGGTTGACCTATCCAAGGGTGAAAGTGGGGTACTGAAGTCTCTCACTATTCGTGTGTCAGGTTTGATATGGGGTTTAAGCTTTCAAAGTGTTTCTTTTACATATATAGATGCCTTTGTGTTAGGGGCATAGATATTCAGGATTGAGATTTCATCTTGGTGAATTTTTCCTGAGATGAATAAGTAGTGACTTTCCTGGTCTGTTTTTATTGATTTTAGTTCAAAGTCTATTTTGTTAGATATTAGAATGCCTACACCAGCTTGTTTCTTAGGGCTATTTGATTGGAAAATCATTTCCCAACTCTTTACTCTGAGCCTGTGTCTGTCTTTTAAGTTGAAATATGTTTCTTGTATGCAGCAGAAGGATGGTTTCTGTTTTTGTATCCATTGTGTTAGGGTGTGTTTTTTCATAGGGGAATTGAGTCCACTGATATTGAGGGATATTAATGACCAATGATCAATATTTCTCATCATTTTTGGTAGTAGCTTGTGTTTCCTTTTGAGGGTGTTCCTATGTGGGCTTATCACTTGTCTGTGGTTACATGGGTGTTTCTGGTTTCCTTAGGTTGGAGTTTTCCCTCTAGGGCTTTTGTAGGGAGGCGGTTTTGTTTGTTTGTTTGTTTAGTGAGCTTTGGGCTTTGTTTGTTTGTTTTGTTGCTGTTTCTTGCTGAGTTTTTAAAATTTCTTGTGTATTTTGAATACCAGACCTAGTCAGATGTGCAAACACTTTTCCCCCATTCTGTAGATTTTTCTCTGTGTTTGTCTATTTTATTTATTTATTTATTTATTTTTGCTTAGGAAGAGTTATTGGTGTAACATCCCACTCACCCATTCGGCTGTTTTGGTCTTATGCTTTTGTGGTGTTGTTAGAATAAACACTGTCCATCACCAGGTCTTCAAGTCTCTCTCATGTTACCTTATGCTATCTTCTTAGGTTCATGTGTTACATTTATGTTTTTATTCAAATTCATCTGTATTGAGAGGTTCTTTATTCTACTAACTACCCAGTCCTCTTCTCCGATACACACTCCTAGCACCTTTATTAAAAATCACTAAATTACTTGAGTGAGCTTACCTGGAGCTCCTCCATTCTATATCCTTGTGTCTTTCTTCTTTGTTTTGAGATAGAGTCTCACTCTGTATCCCTTGACTGGCCTGAAACTCACTGTGTAGACCAGGCGAACTTTGAACTCACAGAGATCCTCCTGCACTTGGGAGGCAGAAGCAGATAGCTGTCTGGGAGTTCTGGATCGGCCTGCTCTACATAGTGAGTTCCAGTTCTACCAGGGCTTCATAGTGAATTTTGTCTCAAAAAGTAAAATAAAATTGCTTTGAGCAGTGGTGTCCTACACCAGGACTAACATGTATATGTTGATTTTACAGCCTGCAACTTTACTGAATTCATGTGTTAATTCTATTTATTTGTTTATTTTTCTCAGAGAAGTCTTTGGAGCCTTTAAACTATAGGTTGTGTTCACTGCAAACATTGGCAAATGGGCTTCTCTATTCTGCTTCCTTTCTTTCTTGGTTGTTCTGGCTGAGACTCTCAGACTATGTTGACTAATTGATTTTTTAAAATAATTTAGCTCATATAATAAAAAGGAAAAACTAGGGATGTCTTACAGAAATGAATGTTTTACTGGACCAAAAAATCACACTCACTCAATTCTTAAAAAAAAAAAATAAAAAAAATAAAAAAAAATCTAGCATCAAATGGTTACCAATACAGACAATAATGTTGCTCCTCATTTTTCACAAAATCAGAATTTTGGTACCTAGTTCATCAACATGTTTCTCAAACCTGCTATCAACCATTCATAATAAGTCTGTGTTAGGCAAATCACATGGGCTAATGGGTATCACTGAGTTCTGGTCTCTTTCTCCAAACAATGGAATGTTACATAATCTTGAACCAAGAATGCATCAATGGCAACAGAGAGACAACATGAAAATTAAGACTTTTTTCTTATTTTGGTCATTGTCACTATGTTAGAGAATCTGTATCTAAAACCAATGTCAAAGTGTGGCTGTCTGCATGAGTGATGTCTCCTGTTAAAAGCTCCCATGCTATCCTTTCTCAATGCACTCATTAAGCATTAAGTTTAAAAGTTACAAAGCATGCTACAAGAAAAAAAAAGCACAGATATTATTTGTGGTTTGGTTATTGATTGACAGCACTCAGTTGGCAGAGGCAGGTGGATCTCTGTGAGTGTGAGGTCTGGTCTACACAGTGAGTTCCAGATTATCTAGTGCTATTGAGTGGTACCTGACTCAGACAGGGAGAAGGGAGGAGAGGGATGGGGCAGGGAGTAGTTGAGTGATGGAGAACTTGCGTAGCAAGGGGGAGGCCTTGGTTCAGTTCAATGACCTGGAAAATAGAAAAGAGCCAGAAGTAGAGACTGAGAGGCCAGAGCCTGTGTCATTTGGAGAGGGTTCTAATCACTTGTTCTGTGTACAAAGAATGTTGTAGAAGTGACATGTTAGAAAAAAATGATGGTCATTATTACCACAGAAATAGCTGGATGCCAAGAGCCCAGTAGCCCAGATCTGCTGACACTGTGTGTTGGGAATCTCTAGTTTGCTGCAACATTTGGGAAAAAAAAAAAAACCAAAAATACAGAACCTGACATTCAAGTGCTCTTTCTGTCTGTCAAACCAGAGCTATGGAAATGACTTTGAAAATGTAAATTCAGTGAAGGATTAAAATGCTCCTTGCAAAGAAGATTATTTGTCCCCTTTGCCCAGGTGGAAAAACAAAACAAAACAAGAAAACAGCGTAAGAAAGCTAAGTGACTTCAACTGAGTTAGTGGAGATAAGGAGGAGAGGGTGTAGTAAGAAGTTTCTGGCCCAGCCTAGCCCTGAGAGCCAGACCAGCTGTCCAAATAATCACACAAAGTCTTACATTGAGTACATGCTGTTTGGCCTATAGCTCAGGCATATTGCTTGCTAATTCTTACTCTTAAACTTACCCATGGTTAGCTATGTGGCTTAGTACCTTCAGAGCAGCATTCTCATCCAGCTTCCTCTGTGTCTCCCTGACATCTCTTCTCTAGTCTTCCTCTTCTCAGAGTTTTCTTAGTCTGGTAGCCCTGCCCACACTTCCTGTCTGCGTTCTGGCCAATCAGCATTTTATTAAACCAGTAGACAGGACAAATATTTACAATGTACAAGAGCACAATCCCACAGCACAGGGGACTTTGTTTTCTTTTCCATTTGCTTACATTTGATGTGTTTAGGTGCTACAGAGAAGTATAGAAACAAATACAACACCTCCTCTTCATCAAGGACTTTTAAGTTGGTGCTATGTATATAGACATTCACATAATTAAAATACTCTTTTTGTCTTTTCTAAGAAGAGTAAGAATACAACAAAGATGCTTCTGTGTTCTAAGAATGGGAGGGTCTTATGTGTGGGCTCTTATGTAGTATTCTTTGAATTATTCATATATGTATAAAATACATATATATGCAAAAATACAGCCTGTGTTATTAAGTATCTTATGTATAAAACAAATGACTTTATGTCTTTTAATATGATTATATATATATGTGTTTCGTTGGTACATGGCCTCCTAATGGGAAGGTTAAAAACATTTCCCATGCCAATAAGATGGGAAGTGATATGGAAGAAAGCCCTTCCACTTCCGTGTGGAACTCACTGGATGATGTCAGAAAGAGCAGTGTGCTATCTGGTGACATCAGTCATTGCTCAGAGCTGCTTTCTTGGTAGATGGTGCATGTATGTAGCCACTTGCAGATGTTACACTAATGTGTAGCTGTTCGACCACAGAAGTGAGACAAGGCATCAACACTGCAGAGCTTTGGTCACACTGCCCTTCAAGGTTCCAGACACTTTGTAGCCACATTGAAAATCCACATTTTCCTATTAGGGCTAGAAACATCATCAGAGTTTGCAATATATATAGCAGCTGCTACATGCAATTTTAAAAAATCACAACAGGGATAATGGAGAGATTGTGCTCAGTTGTCAGACATGATTGCTGCTCCTGAGTTCAGTTCCCAGCACCCATGTCTGCTGGCTCACAATTATCAACAACCTCATGGGTTCTGTGGCCCCCTTCTGGCCTCCACAGATACCTGCGCACACACATACACTTAACTACATAAATAAATAATAAAATTGTTTTTAATTTCAAAAGAATAACTCCCATTAGCTGTTGCATCTGTTCATTTTTATCTTCACACCTTTCCTGGGTGAAGTTTTCTGGTTTCTAGCACAGAAACTGTGGTTCTGAGAACCGGATATTTGACTCCATGTCCTCAGTTGCCACATGATCAAAATAGGACTTAGGCCAGGTTTGTCTCTTCTTGGTATCGTCAAGTATGTAATCAAGGACAGGTGGAATTCACCTCAGAGCCCACCTGCTGAAGCAGGCTCTGGGGCAGTCCTGGATGGAGTGTCAGTAGATGATTTCATACTTGACTGAACCTTGAGGAGAGTGGGGGGTGCTGTTCAGACACTGAGAGTGGAGGGCATGCTTTCATATACAAACTTGTCCAAGTGAAGTAACAAGGCTCATTGAAAGGCAGATGTAGATGTCCAGACTGGAGTGAGATACCTTGTCACTTAAGATCTGATTAAAAGCCAAAATAATGTGACCCATGTGACCCAGAAGATCAAAATCCACAGTCATACTCAACCCAAGGAAGTCAGTGCTCACTGGAGAGTAGCAAGATGAGACTCCCCAAAAGCTGTATCCACCCCTGCTTTATCTTCAATCAGGCTTCTGACATGCAGTCTATTGTTTAAAGACATCCTTAATGAAAATATGATTGTATGTATTTTCACCAGAAGGAAGAATGTCAAAAAAATCTACCATGACCAATATTTACCACAGCCCAACATGAAATTATCCTTAGATCACTCTACTACCCATCCATAAGTTTTCTATGTAATTTATTCATGTGCATATTTAAATGGTGTGCACTTAATTGAAATTACAGTGTGTTCAAGCTGTGTCTGACACTGACTGGCAGTTGCTGTGAAGAAATACTTGGAACCTATGAAGGGTCATTTCCCAAACAGCACAGATGTAACTGTACAGCCCAAGCAGAATACTTTAGAAATGGATGACACCTGCAATTCCCTCATCCCCTTAAGGTGGAATCAGTACATCTGCAAACCTTGGCTTCAGAACTACATGCAACATAACAGACATGGTACCAATCACTTCCTCATCTTCTCACACAAATATTTCACTTATAAATACGAAGGCCATTGAAATAACCCTAAGAAAATTATTTAATCCCCAAAGCTTAGGGATTTATATCTTATATAGCCCATTATTCATGTTGAGTAAGCCATCTTCCCTGTTCCATCCTGTGGTGTATCACTGGAAAGGAGAGCAGACAGGCACAGGGTGCAGGTACAAGCAGGCAGAGGGAAGATTCTGGACAGGACCACAGCTGGAGCAGCTTGAGGGACCAATGTGATACTAGATAGTGTAGAATTTTTTTAAATTTAGGAATACTAAAGTTTTATAAAACAACCAGATTTACCCTCTATCTTTCCCTCTTTGTGCTCATGTTTCCAATTTAGTTCTGAAACATTCCATTGACTGAATTTAAAAAAAGAAAGAAAAAGGGACATGATTGCTCCTAGGTGTGGTGGAGAAGGTTCATTGCAGATATATGGTAGAGCATAATCAAAGGCAGAAACATCTGGGAGAGTCCCGAGTGACCATGACCCTGAACTGAGCCATGTGAGGAGAGCTGTGGAGGAGAGAGTAGATACTGATCAAGAGAGGTGGCCTGGGCCATGAGAGTACAGGTCGGCCAAAAGGCCAGGTAACCAAAATGGCTGGCATGTAGGGAAGAACAGCTTTGGGGAGGGCAGCTCAGCCCCTGGGCTGGAGGGCTGGAGATGGGGAGGAGGTATGCAAACCATATTCTCTAACAGGTAGGGACTGAGGGATGCTGATGCTGGGAGAACCTGATGACCAGGTCTGCTTCGATATGTTTAATAGGAACCTCGGCCTTTTGTCCCAAGTTTGAGAACTGACAATGACCTTCCAGTGCCTTAGTTCTCTCTCCTGTAAAAAGTCCTAATAAGGTTTGGTTACTGGGTGGCTTCATTGTTTTGCAAAACAATTACAATGCAATGCTACTACCTTTGTTATTCTTTCACAGTTAACTCACAAGTCATGCCTCCAAGTTGTTAAAACAAACAAACAAAAAAAGAACTGGCATATCTCTAAGACTATAAAAACATTGTAACTATTTTGAAGTGAAGCTTTGTGTATATATATATATATATATATATATATGTATGTATGTATATCATCACTTCTACAATACTACCTTAAAAAAATAAGACAATGATGCTTCTACTAAAATGCCATGCCATCTGTTCAGACTACATTACATAATGTCTCAAGTGTGTTCTACAAACAACTATCAGTCCAAGGGCTACACCTCAGTGGGTAAGGGAGTCGCCTAGCAAGAACAGAGCTTCGATTTGATCCCAATGCTACAGTTACAAACATGGTAACACACACCTGTAATCCCATCACTCAGGAGGTAGCGGGGGAAGGACCGAAGGTCCAGGCTCATCCTCAACCACATGAGGAGTTTGAGACCAGCCTGGAAAAAAAGAATAATACAGCAACAAACAAACAAAAACCAAACCAAACGAACAAAAAACTTGGATCAAATCAAATCTCCCTGAGATGCTTTGTTACAAAGGTCATTTTGTTCTCTTCACATTTTTCCTAGTAGCTATTGTTTGTCAGTGTGAAGTTAAGTAAGAAGGCGACATTTTTGAAGTATTCGCAATGTGTACAGAGGAGACAGCTTGCATCTGTGGCATGCCTCCTGAGCCAGGACTCTGTGCCCTCTGTTCATAGTCACTGCTTCCCACACTGCCCACCTGCTCTCCTGAGACTGTCTCAGCAGTATCGTCAGACCACAGAACCAGGTCAGCCTGCCTGGGCTCTCTTCTCTGCTTCCATATGTGTTCCATACCTGAGTACTCTTAACTGGCCACTCTAATAGAATGCCTAGTCATATGATGTTTCAGATTATTTGAGAATCATCTATAGAATATGACATCAGCAACTAAAAAAAATTTCTTCTTTGATACGGTGTATTAGAAGGAGATTCCTGTGTAATTCTGTGGGATTCTGACATTTCCACAGAGGAGAAATTCTTAGGTAACAGCTGTGGAGAAAGCTCCATAAACGGTTCGTCAGATATTCTTGTGGATTCCATTAATGCAAGTGTTCTGCACACCCCAGGGATGTGGACTGTGCTCTGAGAAATGCAGTGAGCTGCCAATCAAAAGCCCACAGGGGAGCTTAAGAATCAGACTCCTGCAAATGTTGTTTGTTTCTTTTGAGCCCGAACTGCATGAATTATTTCATACAGAACTCTGAGCCCCCATCGATGCTGAATAGGTCAGCTGAGTGGCAGGTGATTTGTTGCCAAAGTCTATGACTTTCCAGTTTGAAATAACGGTTTTATGTGGCCCCTGCGGTTTCTTGGCCTCATTATCAAATGAAAGCTGGTCCGGCCCTGTTCCAGGTGAGATGAGGTACTGGGTGTTTCTCCTGCTGAGATTTGCCTCTCTCAAGGAACAGTTGCAGAAGGTGGGGGAAGGTAGGCAGACCAGGGGCCACATCACAAGTTCCAGGCAGAGCTGTCTGTCACGAAGATCTGGCTTTACGTTGCTGCTCTCCTGCTTGGTGGATGGCCAGATAGCATAAGCATCACTTTACTCCTCCAAGACCAAATTCACTCATCTCGATGGCGAGAGATACATTGTTTTGAGATGGTAACTCTAGGAAGAGCAGTGTTTACTAGGCCTAGTGTGCACCACTGTTCTGTCACCAGTGAACAGTAACACACATGTCCCACTCTATTCTGAGTATGCTGAGATGTACTCTATGATGGCTGAGATCCGATGTCATTCATTTAAACAAAGACCATATCTGTGCCCTGCTTACCAAGACCAGCCCAGTGCTGGTCCTCTTCCAGTGAAAGGTGGTATCATCTGAACTGAAGCTCACATACTCTATAGGATCTTCTATAACTACCTCAGCCCCCAGGAATCCATGTGGCATATCACAGCAGACAGCGCTAACTTTCAGTATCCTGCTGTCTACATTCAAGTCTGTGAAATCACCAATTCCTAGGTAGGAATTGAACATACAATGTGAATACGTGATGGAAAGGGTTTGTCTTTAAAGATATTTTCTTCTCTAAGACTGGGCATCAGAGTTGGACTCAACTTACACTGACATTTTCTCAAAAACACTGTGGCATGTCTATGCAATTCATTTCTAAATCCAGGGAGATAGAATACTCTTCAATATTCCTCTCTCTTTTCGTTCCATTATTCTTAAGGTTAATTAATTGGAGTAGGGGGTATACACATGTCACAGTACATGTGCAAGTCAAAGAAGAACCCATGAAAGTGGTTCTCTTCTTGCACTGTGTGGGTCTCAGAGGTAAAACTCCGGTTGTCAAGCTGGGTAGCAAGGCCATCCCATGAAGCCATCTTGCTGACCTCGCTCTGCTATTCTTTTTTTGATAAGATGGTAGCACTCATCCTGTACAGCTAGCAACATGTGTGTCTCTAGAATTATAGACAATGTTTTATTTAGGAAGGCAACACTACCTTCTTTATTTTCAGATTCCCAGAACACACATAGAAAGCAGACACAGAGGCTATCTTATTTTCCTTTCCTGTTGCTATGATACAATACCTGGTGTAAGCAGTTTAAAAAGGAGGTTTATTTGGTTCATACTTCCAGGTTATATCCCACCATTGTGGGGAAATCAAAGCAGGGGCTTAAAGCAGCTGGTCACATCCATAGTCAAGAGCAGAGGGCAATTATGTAATGCATAAATAGTAGTGCTCAGCCCACATGTCCCACTTATTCCAGAGAATAATATCACCCATAGTGGTTGGGTTAATTAACACCATCCCCCACAGACATTACCATGGGCCATAATAATCCAGAAAAATCTCTCATTGAGGCTCCCTTTCCAAATGATCCTAGGTCGAGACATCTCAGGGTAGATTAAGTCCTGAGGGACTCTGTGTTGTTGATATGAGCATAGACTCCAATGTCTCAGACCTACAGAGCAAGGCCTCTCTGGGTCAGGCTTTTCCTGGTCTGAGTATGGATGTTGACAATGTGTGCGGAAGTGTCAACCTCAGCTTCCTCCTCCTGGAGGACTACAGTCAGAGACTGCTCCCCTGCAGAGAGAACTCCTACCAAGATTAGTGAACCCGGCTCATCCTAATTTGTGCTGTATATAAAAGTCAGGGGGAGTTTCAAGGTTTCATCTTGAACTGGTTCAAGAGCTGGTTCATCTCCAACTCCAGTTTCCCTATGTGTGTATCTGTCATTTCTTTATTCTCAGTCACCCTAATTAGATCAATCCTTAACCTGTGAGGGTTGATGACATTAAAAGAACCTAGTGTAATGTAACCAGTGGATTGACATATTGTCTGTAACTATGGGACCCAGAGGAGATGAACACAGTGTCAGAGGAGTGTATTAGCTAGCCAGCTTGGTGAGCCCCAGATTCTGTGAGAGAGTTTGCCTCAAAGAAAGAGAGGGAGAGAGAGAGAGAGAGAGAGAGAGAGAGAGAGAGAGAGAGAGAGAGAGAGAGAGAGAGAGAGAGAGAAAGAAGGAAAGAAAGAAAGAAAAAAAGAAAGAAAGTAGATAAACTGGTTATGCTGGCACATGTCTTTAATCCCTGTACTTGAGAGGCAGATGTAGGTGGATGTCTATGAGTTCAAGGCTATCCTGTTGTATAAAGCAAGTTCCAGAATAGCCAGGGCTGTGATACAGAGAAACTCTGTCTCAAACAAACAAACAAACAATAAATAAATAAATAAGGTGGAGAGTAATAGAGAGAGACACATAATTTGAAACTTTGTCCTCTACATACACACACATGCATACACACACGAACATATACTACATACACACATACATACATACATACATACACACAAAGCTTAGAATTTATTAGTATAGTATTCTGATAATCAAAATTCAGAAAATAATAATGCAAATCACTTGTTGGAAGGTGTTGGCAAATACTAACTAACAGTATTTGACATAAGAATTGAACCACCCAGCAAGGTTCTGAGAGTTAAAATCCCCAAGGGTATAGGAAACAGGACTGTTACTCTTTGTTCAGAGTTTTGACTTATTAAACTGTAGTTAAATATAGGCCCCACATTCCCCTGTGTTATTTCCCACCCCGAAGTAAAGTATCAGTAAAGTGGAACAAAGATCTATGAGAGAAAAAAAAAGCTGTGAAACTACTTAAAAAAAAAAAACAAAAAAACAAAAAAACAAAAAAAAAAAAAAACTTGACAACAGTCTTTTTTTATTTGTTTGTTAGAGAACGTCTTCCATGCATGCCATGGAGCTCAGAAGACCTCAAAAGCTATCAATTTGGCCAGAACATTTTTATTAACTTATGCATAATAAATAAGCAAAGATATAGAAGTAATGTTAAAAAGGAAGTAGAAGTAATTTGTGGCAAATATAACAAGCAAAATCTTATTTCTCTAAAATTTAAAAAAAAAAGTCCCTACAATGACGTGTTAAATAGATGGCTAGAGAACAAGAGAAAACGAAGGTCATGAGCCCAAGTCACAGACAGGAAACACAAGTGTGCCCATGAGTGAGGCCAAGTTACAGACAGGAAACACAAGTGTGCCCATGAGTGAGGCCAAGTCACAGACAGGAAACACAAGTGTGCTCATGAGTGCATGTGATGGTATGTAAGGGGAGCCAGAGTTAAACTTTGGGTGTCTCTCTCATTTTTTGAGAAACCTAAAGCTTATCAATTTAGTTAAACTGGTGTCTTAGTTAATATCTTTATTGCTGTGATAAAACACCACAACCAAAAGCAACTTGGAGAGAAAAGTATTTTATTTTATTTTATTTTACAGACCATAGTTCATCAACCAGGAAAATCAGAGCAGGAACTCAAGGCAGAAACCTGGAGGCAGGAGCTGATGCAGAGACCATGGACATAGGATGCTCACTGACTTGCTTCCTATAACTTGCTCAGCCTATCTTCTTATAGAACCCAGGACCACCAGCCCAAGAGTAGCACTGCCCACATGATCTGAGCCTTCCCACATCAGTCATCAATCAGGAAAACACCACACAGGCTTGCCCACAGGCCAGTCTGGTAGGAACATTTTCTCAATTGAGGTTCCCTTTTCCCAGATGACTAGTTTGTATCAAGTTGATATAAAAGTAGCCAGCACAGTTGGATATCCAGCAAGCCTCAAGGATCATCCTGTCTGCATTTCTCCACAGCTGCACCGTCATGCTTGGCTTTTAACATGGTGCCTAGGGATCCAAACCGAGGTCCTTATGTTTGAATAACAAGCATTTTGCTGACTCATCCATCTCTTTAGCCCCGCATATGGGTTTTTTAATATATAAATATATACTTTAAGTCATTTGTAGTGACATCCACTTGTAATCTCAATATTTGGGAGGCTGAGGCATGAGAATGGTGAATTCAAAACCCGCCTGGGGGACTGGAGAGATGGTTCAGTGGTTAAGAGCTCTTGTAGAGGGTCCAGGTTTAATTCCCAGCACCCACAAAGCTGATCCCACCTGTCTGTAACTCCAGTTCCAGGGGATCTGACTCCTTCACACAGACATACAAGCAGGCAAAATACCAATGTACGTCAGATAAATAAATTACTTTTTTAAAAAAGGCAAAGCAATACAAACAAGCTTTCCTCTTAAACAGCTAAAGCAATCCTAACTAGGAAAAGCAATGCTGGGGGTATCACAATCCCTGGCCTTAAATTGTACTGCAGAGTAATAGTGACAGAGACGTGGGCACAGTACTGCAACAGACATTACGTCAATGGGATAGAACAGAGGACCCAGAAATAACTCCAAAAGGACATATATTGAAAAAGATACCCTCTTCAACAAATAGTTCTAGTGGAATTGGATTTCCACATAGACAAGAGTGAAACTAGACCCCTATTTTTTCATCCTGCATAAAAATCGATTCAAAGTCGGTCAAAGACCTTACTGTTCCAACTGAAACTTTGAAACATCTAGAAACAGGAGAAACACTTTAAGATAGAGACATAGGCAAGGCCTTTCCACTAGGATGGAAAATAACCTCAAGAATTGACAAATGAGATTATATAACATTAAAAAGCTTCCACACAGCAAAGTACAAAATCATCAGAGTAAAAAGGCATGCACCGACATGTCCAAGCCATGGCCCTGGGCCACACTCAGCCTGAATCAAAATCATATGTTACTTAAAACATTTTGAGATGGGGTAGACAGGAAAAAATGATTTGGAGGCATTTTCATACTTATTTGTCTGCATTTTGTTGTTGTTATTGTTGTTTTGTGCTTGGTGGTCTTGTTCTTGAGAGCTGAACTTTGTAGGTGACACCATCATGTTGCAGTGTCTAAAGGTTGAACACTCCTGGTACAACATAGAAATAAATCTTTATCAGCTACACTTGTGGCAAGTTAATATGCAGAACACATGAAGAATGCAAAATTTAACACAACACACAAAACAGCCAGTTTAAACCTTTGATAGGAGACAGCCAACTCCTATCATAGGGTGATCAAGTCACCCTATGATCTCCACATGTGCTATAGCAACTCATACCCAAATACATGTGTGCATGTGCACACACATACACACTCACACAGAGAAAGAGAGAAAGAGAGAGAGAGGAAGAAGAGGAAGAGAGCGAGGGGAGTAAAAGACATTTTAGAATGTATTTTTTTTAGTTACAAGTGCAGAAAATCAAAGCAAATGTTAAGAATTTTTTGTACATATATAAGTACCTATATTTTAGGGATTCATAAAATTGAACAATTTCCAGTGGTGATTTCCAGGTGACTTGACCCTGAGAGCAGAGCTATGGAGTGAGACAAATGTGACCAGGGGATCAGGACTGTGCAGGGTATGCTGGACCTTAGTCCCAGCATCATACCACAGCATCCCACAGGATGATCTAAAATGACACTGAAGTATAACTAGAAGCCAAGCTAGGCCCTTGGGCTTTACCTGCCAGGGAAATAACAAAGTTGGGATGTGATGTGGGCTATTATGATTTGACATTATTATGATGTTTTAGTCGATTTGAGCTGCTGTGACGAATTACCATGAACTGGTACGTTGTGGACATCTAAGACTTTTCCCTCTTCCTCTTCCTCTTCTGCTTCTTCCTCCTCTAGAAAGTAGAAACTCAAGGTGAAATCCTGACAGATTTAGGATTTGTTGAGGATCCTAATTTGGGGTTCACAGATAACAGCCTCTCTGGTCCTCGAAGGTTACAATGTGGCATATCTGCTCTGAGAAGCCTCTATGATAAGCTTCTGCTTCCCGAAGACCTTCTAACGCCGCTGCCTGGGAGTCCACCACCAGCATGTGGATTCTGAGGAGACAACCTTCCAGCTAGGACATGTGATGACATGAGACAGGTCCAGGCTTTTCAGCCACCCTCAAAGGAGCCGTGCTGTTTCCCATGCATTGTAGGGTGTGTGTTGAAATTTTTTTCTTTTATTATTTCAGCACTTGGAACCAACCCAAAATCCCAAGAAATATATTGTATATTTTATAGCCTTTATGTTTTAATTTCAGATTATGAAAGTAATTTTTACAACCAAAGTGTGGAGGCACACATTTGTAACTCTGACTACTAGGGAGGCTGAGACAGGAAGCTGTGACTGTGAGGCCATCCTGGGCAACCTAACAAAATCCCATTAGAGACAGATGGAGGGGTAAGGGAAGGAGGTAGCAGGGTGGTGGGCAGCCATGATGGAAAAGCTTCAGAAAAACACTGGAAAGCTACAAATCACCTGAGATACCTGCTGTTGAGACAAAATGCAACCCCTGTGGCCATTTTCCACAAAGGCAAATGATGTGGGAACAGAGACCATAGAACGCAAAGTCTAAGGATTTACTACCTGGCCCTTACAAGCTTTGCTCTAATTTCCTGAAATATTCTTTTAATTTACTTACATGCTTTTGAAAAAGATGTATTTTGACATGACTTAAATAGTAAAACCATTGGAGCTAAAGAGACTGCTTGGAGGTTACAGAGGGCTCTGGTTCAGTTCCCAGCACCCACATGTCAACCCACGACTGTCTGTAACTCCAGTTCCAAGGGAACTACGCCCTCTTCTGGCCACTGTGGAAACTGCACACATGTGGTGTCCAGATATACATGCAGGCAAACACACATGTAAATAAATCAGCTCTACACAAAGAATTACAGGCGCTCTCTCGGCCTTAGCGCCATCTTCCTTGAAACTTCTGCGCCTTGAGAGGGAGGTGGAGGAAGAAGTGAATGCGCAGGCTCAAGCGCCAGAGAAGAAAGCTGAGGCAGAGGTCCAAGGAAGTTAGCTGTGCACCCACAAGGCTGAAGGAGCAGAAGTAAGGGATGCTGAAGGCCAGGATGGATGCTGATACAAGTTGTTTGGACTGTGCTGCCGTTGGTATAAGTCTGAATGGACCCGGAACATCACCACCTGCTCTCTGCGAGAGACCACCTGAGAGGAGACTTGGACTGCCTTCATTACAACCAAAACAGTCCCGCTGGCCTTCTGCCCTGGGCCTCTGGCATTCTGGACTAGTTCTGTTCTCACTGTGGCTAAGTGTAATTCGTGTACAATAAACCATTTTTCTTGTTGTCTCAGCTGAAGAATCAAAAAAAAAAAAAAAGAATTGCAGGCAACTAATGAGTAAAGAAAGTAAGAGACATGTCTTCTACAGGGAGAAGCACACCAACTTGTTATCCAGTACCAAATGGCCAGCTCTGAAAACATACACACAGGTGTGCACAGACTGAGCAGGTCACATTTATGTATGTGGAAGATATATATGGATATACATGTAACTATGTATATGGATATACTATGTAATGTTAATTAATAATAAAAAGATCATAAATCTGAGAAAAAGGGTAAATGGGAGGGCATAGAAGGAGGATGAAATGATGTAATATGTTATAATCTCAAAAATAAAAGAAATAATTTTAAAAATAAGTCTAAATAGTTTTAAAACTATATCCCAGTTATTTTCCCAATTTCACTTACATTGTCATCATTTTATATACAATTAACATTCATTGCAAAAGATTATAGTTCAGTATTTTTAAATATACTATAATATTCTATCTAAAAGACCACTATCATTTGTTAAGATAATGCTTTATTTGTTCCTCTATTTTCTGATTTCCAAAATTTTATTACAAATAACATGAATATCTTTTTATGAAATTGTTTCCGGGTTTTTTGTGTGTTTATCTTTTTTTCTGAGGCATTTTGATGATGTTTTTGCAGGCTAACCTTGAGCTTTTGCAATCTCAAGGTGGCCCCTCCTTGACCTCCCAAGAGCTGTGCTGACAGATGCCCATCACCTTCCCCAATGTATTGTTAGACTCGTTATTATCTTCTTAGGCTGAGTCTCTAACACAGTGGTTATGTTGGTCACAATCCTTTTGGGGGTAAAATGCCCCTTTCATAGGAGTTGCTCAAGTCCATTGAAAAACACAGATATTTACATTATGATTTTTAACAGTAGCAAAATTATGTTATGAAGTGGCAATAAAAATCATTTCATGGTTATGGGCCACCACAACATGAGAAACTATATTAAAGGGTCCCAGCATTAGGGAAGTTGGATCAAAGGATGTGGATGTCCTGAAGATTCCAGTCAACATGTTAATGCTCCATATCCCTGTCCCTTAGACCACCTTTCAATACGGTCACAGAGCACTGTGAGTAACCCAGACGCCGTCCTAGAGAAAACTCTGCTTTTCTCTGTATTTGTGCATAGAGTATTGGTCTTAGAGACTTGAATATATTAACTCATTCTTCCAGCATAGTTCAGGAAGTTCCATACTCCCTATTTTAGCAATAATGGGGTTCAGGCCTTCATATCCCAGCTGGGAATCCTCCCTCACCTTGACCACTCTGTCCTCTTATGGGATGTCCTTATTTACTTTCCAAAAAGCATATTTTGCCTCTTCCAGGCTGGAGGAGGAGGGGGAAACTCAACTACCCCCCCATTACCCTCTCTCCAGCCCCCGCCTGCTCTCGGTTTCTCATCTCGACAATTTCTTCTCATTAGCATTCCTGTGTACCCCTAACACTGGTACTGATGACAGTATTCTGGTGCTGTTCCTTTCCTAGTCTTGAACATAGAGGTAGGAAGAAGCTTTTAGAGGCCCCAGCAAAAATGGCATTTCCTGCTTTTACAAAAAAAGGAAAACTCAGATGCACTTTTTTAGTTTGATGTTCTAATTACTTCTTTCAGAGTTCTAGCTAATCTTAAAACAAGTTACACCGTTCTGTGCAGGGAAATCCTCGATGATAATGCCTGCCCGTGATCTGCCTACTTTTTTCCACTGGGTAAACCCCACTTCTTAATTTGTTAATTAGCAAACCTATGAAAATTAATTAAAACTGGCATCAAACTCCAAAATTACATACCACTGACTCCTCCTGAGTGTGAAATCTTAATAAAACTGTTCAAAAGGGTGAACTCCAGCTGCTTTTGATAGTCCAAGCCCTCGCTTAAGGCAGGAAACAGTAAAAGCAGTGAAGACCTTTTTCAAGGCATCTATGGGCTCTTTTTCATTAATTTGTTAATTATCATGCAAGATAATGGGACTAACAGTGACATTCTCATGAGTGTATATCACTGTGGTTTGCTCAGCCTCCATTACCCTCTCTTACCGTTCCTCCTTGTCCTGCCCAACTTTACAAATAATGTCCCTCGCTTTCGCATAATATGTGTATATTTAACTCTCTAGAGTCAGTCCAAATATGAGAAAATGTGTAAGGTATTTCTCTGGGTTTTTTCCTTCCATTTTCCCTCCCTATTCAGCAGCTCCCTCCCTACGGGTCCCTCCCTCGCTTAGTCCCCTTTCTGCTTTTCACGTACCCAGTTTTTAACATCTAGATTCTACATATGATGGAAAGCATGCAGCATCCATCTTTCTGGACTAGGCATACGTCACTTATGGGTGCCAATCTGCGTCTCCACATGGTCTTTCCAATGGAAGTCTTAGGGGGAGCTATGACTCAAAGGATGCCAGCTTCTCCATATCCCAGTGATTGTTTTAGGTTTGTGGGACAAACTGATACTTTATTGTTTTGTGTTGGAATAGAGTATCAATAAACAGCTCAGGCTGGCCTTGAACTCATAATCCTCCTGCCTCAGCCTCCCAGTGCTGAGATTACAAATGTGGCCACCAAGCCAAGCCATGGTTTCCATGGACTGCCCATCTAGATGAGAGAGAGGGAAACAATCTCAATGCACCAACGTTTTGTGGACTGAACATGGGCACAGCCTGAAGAAAGAATCTCAGCAAAGATTCAGGCAAAAGAAAAAAAGAAGAAAAACACAGAGAACTTGACTGATGGGGGAAAAATGGCGCCTCTACTAGGCATGAGTTACAAGGCTGGGAATCATTC
Source organism: Sigmodon hispidus (assembly GCA_004025045.1). NCBI lineage: Eukaryota > Metazoa > Chordata > Mammalia > Rodentia > Cricetidae > Sigmodon > Sigmodon hispidus. The sequence continues at coordinate 15,689 of PVIH01019266.1, read as the reverse complement.
AATGGTTCTCTCCCCTAGCTGTAATGCAAAGCTCAGCCTGTAGCAGGTCACTGGAGGAAGGAGATGTTATAAGAGCTGAATTCTCAACACTGGTGATAACGTGGCACTCCATGTCAGGCTGTTTCAGATAATTACCTCAATTTCTGACACTGAATGAGGCAGCTCCCCCACACTGTCTGCACATGAGAACACCAAGTGACCTACAACCTAGCCTTGGGATCATTCTGTTAACATGTACCAGGGTTTTTATTTAAACATAGTCTAATCCCAAAATCAGACTTTTTCTTAAAGCAGAACTTCATATAGCCCAATTTGGCCTCAAACTTGTTGGGTAGCTAAGGGGGACTTTGAATTTCTGATCCTCCTGCTTCTAATCTCCGGAGTCCTAGGTGACAGGTATGATGCGCCACACCCAGTTTATCTGCTGTTGGGGATCTAACTCAGGACCTTCTACATACATGCTGGGTCAGCACTGTGCCCAATGAGCTATAATTTCACCTCTAAAACTCAGACATGTAATCACTATTTGGAAAAAACATTCACACAAGCAGGTATACACATACATGTGCAAACAGACACACAAGGGTACATGCATAATCATTTGGAAGTATACAGTTTCTTTTGTTTTGTTTTATCACCTGTTTTGTCTTGCTACATAGCCCGGGCTGCCCAGACCTACTTTATAAGTTAACATAAAAATAAAATAGGCCAAGGCTATAGAACAAAAACCTGCCAGAGAGAAGAAGAAAGTGGGCAAGAGGAAGGCTAGAATCCAAAGTGAGGAAGAACTGTTGGTGGGGTATATCGAGAGCGATTCTAACATAGCGCAGCCTACCAGGGCTGAATATCTCACTCTTCAGAGCCTCATTTACTTGGGCTTCTGCGTAGCTTCCCTCAACATGGCTGTGTCCCTTTCTAGTATTCCATCTGTTACCGTAAATATTACCAAATTGGGCTTTGGGGGGTGGATGAAAATTATCAGAGAGATATAGAAGCTGGCATAATTAATTGTAGGAATAATGTGGAAGCTGACATAATTAATGCCTGGTTGAGGCAGATTAAGCTGAATGCATACTGCTGCTTGTGTTAACTACATGAAAAGTGAACCTTGTCAGGTGTGGTGGTGATGCATGCCCATAATCTCAGCACATGTGAGGTGGAGACTGCAGAGCCTCAGCTACATAGTGAGTTGGGGGGGTAGCCTGAGCTATCTCAGACACTGCTTCTTCCCCCAAAGAGTGAATTATGAAATGATGCTACCCAGTGCCTGGAGGCAGTTGGCGAATGTTTACAAGTGCTCAGAGGAACCGTTTCATTAGACTCATGGACTCTTCTGCACCTGCTGATCTGCATAAAGTGATTTGAAAATGCAGCAGCCTTTTATTAAGGGCTATATGCAAATTAGATCATTCCTCAAATGTAAAAACGATTTTTGTAAGAAGATCATTGCTCCTGTTATCTTTTCCTAATACTGTTATTTGTGTGTGTGTGTGTGTGGTATTGTGTGTCTGTGTGTGCCTACCCAGGACACAGAGCTGTGCCGGGCTGAGAGAACACTCCCCAACAGTGGCCTCACCCATAGCTGTTTCCATGTGTTCAGTACAAATACAGATTTCCACATCCCTGTCCTTGTGGAGATTTCATTTAGTCAGTACATTTCGTGTCATTATACCTCTTCCATATAGAGCTTTACAATCTGTGAACATACTATTCCCTGACTAAAGCCCTTCAGTATTGCACTGATGTTAAGGGAGTGGTGTTATTCGAAGTACTTTCTGCCACCATTACACTGCATTTCTTATGATGACCTTCGCTACATGCCAAGAAAGGGGATTGGCAGTATTTACCTTTTGTTCCTGTCAGTTTGGCAAGTTTTCATGCAGTCTCTACCTTGAGCCTTTGTGTAGTCAACCAGATCGGATGAGATCTGCTCAGTGATCCTTAGAAGGCGACCACATCAACTCTAGTGACGTCAAAGATTTCTCCGGACTGGCACACATTGCATTTGTTTCTGGTGCCATGACAGTATCTGTTCAATGTTTCATGTATGATTTATAGTTTGATTGGCCTCCCTGGGGCTCCGGATACCATGGCTACAGGATGTGGAGAATCCAGGAAGCAGGCCTGCATCTCAGATGCAGGTCCCTGGCTAGAGGTGGGGACAGCTCCATGGAAAAGAACTTAGAAATGGAGAGATTTACTGCAGGCTCATGAGATGAGGGAGAAGGAAGTTGAAACAAGCATACCACAAGTAAAACTGATTTTAAAAACAGAAAATTGCTAGTTCCCTGGACTGATGAATTAGAGGGATTCATTGACGATTTCTTGCTTTGGAGACCACAGTGCTGGTGGTGAAGCTGCTGAGGACCCCCAAGCCTGTCAGAGACAGCAGTGGCTTTAAAGGGTGAAGGATGAATAGTTTGCTATATAGTGAAATTTAGATGCCAGAGTTCCAGCACATCTAAGAGCTGGGGATGTAGCTTTGCTGGTGGAGTGTTTGTGTAGCATATATGAAGCCCTGAGTTCCATGCCAATGCCACACTAATGAATTGTCTCACATCTATAATCCCAGCACTCTGGAGGTTTAACCAGAATGATGTGAAGTTCAACACTATTCTCAGCTACATAGCGAGTTCAAGGCCAGCCCAAAATACCAGAGACCTGTCTTAACAAAAGAAAAAAAAAAAAAAACAACAAAATATAGTTATTTTTTAGTGAAAGCAAAAAAAAAAAAAAAAAAACACAGGAAGGTGAGGATTTGCTGTGACTTTGATAACCAAAATGTTGATGTCAGAGGTATTTCAGAACTTGGAGACAAAAAGGGACAGTGGGGGGTAAATGTTGGGTCATGCCCCCAAGAGCATGTAGGGAAAGTCCTCTGAAATTCCAGGCAGCCACGCCAAGAAGGAGAGAACATTGCAGGTACATGCAGAGGAACAGCCAGCACCCAATGGAGAGAAACACGGTTTTTGTTTTCTATCTTTCTGCCTTGTTAATCCTAGCTACCTCCACCATTTCCTATCCAGAATGACTCTGAAGCCCTAGTGAGTGACTTTATTCCCACTTTACAAGAATATCAAGTATAACATAGCCCATATGCTGCATCTCTGTTTAAAACATCAGCCTCAAAAGCTGAGCCATTGAATACCACCAACTTAGAGAACAACTCTACACTTCGGTGTTTATCTGTCTTTGAGATGACTTTATCTTTAATTATTGCAGACCTATTGAGTCTTAATGTCAGGTGACAGGTTTCCTAGTTGGTCCCTACCATCTAACTAAAGTTTGATGAGGAGGCACAGGTTAGAGGTGAAGCAGAGATGTTCCTCCTCTTCTATACACAGACACTTCACCCATCACCTCCTCAAAGGACTGTGGATGGCATTCACTGCTGTAACAGATACCTAAGGAAACCAGCTTAAAGAAGGGAGGGCTTGTTTTTGGCTCACAGTTTGAAGCATTGTCTGTCATGGCAGGGAAGTCAGTCTTGACAGTAGCTCAAGGCAGCTGTTCATTTATCCACAACAGAATACAAAAGAGAGAGCTGATGTTCAGCTGCCTTCTCCTTCAGCCTGTGGGATGGTCCCCTGTTCAAGATGGGTCTTCCACCCAACCTAGAAAATCAGCCTTTGACACGCTTTGAGGTTTGTCTTCTTGATGGTTCTAGACCCTGAAAAGTTGATATTATCGCCATCCATCTTTCTATGAAATAATATTTTTAAAAAAAAAACAGCAAAAACATGTAACTGAGTGGATGCCCAGAGCCTCCAACAGACTCTCCAAAAGATGGAGGCTGGAAGATGAAAGCTTCCTGCAGAGGCTGATACTTGACAAGCCTAGCTGGTTTCACATCATCTTACACCCCACACATCACTACCCTAGTGTTTGCACACTGAGAAGTCAGTGGAAAACACCAGCTCCACAGCCTGGAACTCTCAGCCTCTCACCATCTATCTACTAAGAGCTTTTTTGTAGGTATGAATGCACAAACACATCACTTAGGTCACCTTGAGAAGCCCTGGACCCCACAGAAGTAGCTGTTCTGAACAGGAAGTGGAAGCATAGGGAGCTTTATGTGAAGAGAGGATCCACAGGGAGGATGCAGGGAGCTGGGAAGATTGAGAAAAGTTTGGGTCACTAAGGAATTCACAACAGAGCAAAGACATTTTTATTAACATAATTTCTATATTGAATCTTTGGGAATTTTACATCATGCACCCTAATTCCAATCATGTCCCAGTCCCTCCACAGCCTCCTCTCACACCCACAATGTCCCCCCAAAGAAACTCTTTTAAAAATCAAAACAAAACAAAAACAAACTAAACAAAGGCCACTTCATTCCTCCATCTTTCCCCTTCTCCAACACGTCCTTATTCATTGTGATGTCACTGGAGCCATGGTGTGTCACACAGGATGCCCTTTCCAAGTCATCTCAGATTACTTCTGCCAGCTAAATTTCTTTCTTTCTACCATTGAAGATTCGCTCTCTACCTGTAAACCAGCACTGTGTGTCCAATGCTGCCTCCTGAGCCTTGAATACCATAAACACAAGAATCGTAGTCAGAATGGAGAGCAAGTGGTCTTGAGAGATGACCTCTGGAGTCTCAGCTTCTTGAGAACTGTTTTTACGTCTGTTTGCTTATTTATTTGGGAAAGAAGGGTAGTGAGAATATGCCCTCGGGCTTAGCTACAGATCCTTCTTCACTAGCCAAGCCATTTCCCCAGCTCAAGTCTCAGCTGCTGATCCTGTGAAGAACAACGATGATGTTTGCCTCCTAAGGTTATCTCAAGGACTAACTAGTCAGTTTACACAAAGTATCTATTTAAGTGCTCCTGACTGCTAGAGTTTAGCACACTGAAATCTTACACACCATGGCAGTTGCAAACCAAACAGGAATCTCTTTTATTGGCCAGAAAAATGTGGCTGTCTGTGTGAGGAAGTCCATGTTCCAGTGACTGGCTTTGAGAAGATGCTTTTATACAAACATTCAAATTTTTGCTTTTAAGGCCAAATGTGGTCCCAGCACTCAGAAAAGGCTAAGTCCCAAGCATCAGGAGTTCAAGGCCAGACTGGACAACATAAGAACATGTGTCAAAAAATAAAACAGTGGAGCTGGAGAGATGTCTCAATTAGTGTGGTGGTTTGCAGGAAAGTGGCCCCTTGAAGTAGCACTATTAGGAGGTGTGGCCTTATTGGAAGAAGTGTGTCACTGTGGGGGGTGGCTTTGAGGTCTCTTTTTCTCAAGCTTCACTCAGTGTGGCAGTCAGTCAACTTTTTGTTGCTACTGAGTCAAATGTAGGACTCTCAGCTCCAGCACCAATCTGCCTGCATGCTACCATGCCCCCCATCATGATCATAATGGACTAAACTTCTGAAACTGTAAGCAAGCCACCCTCAATTAAATGTTTTCTTTATAAGAGTTGCTGTGGTCATGGTGTCTGTTCACAGCAGCAGTAAACCCTAACTAAGACAGTTAGTAATGCTTCCTGCACTAACATCATAGCCTGAATCTGAGCTTGCATTTCTAACACCCACAGAGAGTGGTAGAAGAGGAGACCCCTTTTGTCTCAGTGGTTAAGGAGTCCTTAGCAAGGTGGGTGATATGGAACCTGAATTGAGTGCTAACATCACTAATAAAAGCACTAGTGACAGATCTATGTGTTATTAATTAGCATCTCTGTTAACCTG
>PVIH01019266.1:0-5000 GCA_004025045.1 Sigmodon hispidus | reverse complement strand
GTCACACTGATAAGTCCTAGCCAAAAGCCAAAGAAATCAGTGGCATCTAAGATTAACATTCAAACTCTCCTTTCTTTTCCATAAACCAGTTGCATGCTAAGAGTCTCTGTAAGATTCAAGCAGCTACAGGCCCATGTGGGTTTTGTTTTGGTTTGGTTTTTTTTCCCTTTCGTAACATGGAAATTAAAGGAACACGCTGATGGCGTCTGCTCAGTCCTATTTTGGTGCCAGGCTGTGACGAGCTTTCTGAAGCCATTTCTGACCCTCTGCTTCTAGCGGCCAGCCTGAATTTTCCCCTTCCCTGCCCATCACTGTCAGTCAATTATAGGATTGAACTGAACCAGAAAATCTGGTACAGTCTGGTAATTAGTACAAAGGGTTTCCAGTCTAGTGTGAAGACAGAGATGCAGGAGCCCCAGTAGCCCCAGAAATCGTTTTGATTGGACATGGACATTGCTTTTTAGTGCTGCCTAGTGACTTCCTAAAGATAATACCTGCTGCCCTGCAGGCCTTCCTTCAAGTACATTGTGTGTGTATGTGTGTGTATGTGTGTGTGTGTGTGTGTGTGTTCGTGCACGCACGCTCCTGAATGTGTGTGTGTGTTTCTTTTTTTAGAACCCACTTCTCCCGTTTTTAGACTGTCATTTTTGCCTATCACACAGACACATTTTGACTTATCCAACAAAGAACCAAGTTATCAACACCGGCAGAAGCTGACATTTTTAATTCAGGCTTCATTATGGCTTTGAATTATGACAGTGAAGTACAAAGACGTTTTAAGGGTTTTTTTTCATTATTTTTTTAAATCCAGCATTGGGATGTTTATCTTTCTTTTGTAGTCACACTTCCCTCTCTGCATTTCCTCCTGGTAATATGTAATTAGCATTATCAAAACCGTCAGCTATCATCCCTTTTGACTTTTGACCTTTACTTTTTTAAAAATAAGTCTCAAACTCAAATAAAAAAAAAATATATGTAACAGATCTTAATTAACTATTTTAGAGTTGTTAAAACAATGACACATTTTCAAGTATGAATCTCTTAAAATAGAATAAGAATAGGTAAATAACAGATTATATAGTAAAAATAACAGCAACAAAATTAATCTCTGGAAAATCATTTTGTGAACTGATACTAGCTGGAAGTGTGGTCGCGTCGTGTTTGTTTTATTTTTAATTTACATTCTGAGGACTTGGAATTATTGAGAATGCTGGTTTGGGATAAATTGTGGATGTTTTAGGGTACAATTTTTTTGACATAGTAAACATCCTCTTTGATTCAGAATCACAATGACCTCATTCTATATCAGATAAAATGAAAGAGTTTAGGAACCTCTCAATGTGGCTGATGCCTACTTCCAAAAGATAGATATGTGTCTATGTAAGAACAAATGGGGAGATGCTGGGTACAAAATTGAAGAACCAGCAGGGTTCAAACTAAGACAAGCATAAAACACAAGGTTCTTCATTCCCAAGACTCTTGTCTTAGAACAATCCACACAGCGATTCCGTAAGACACATGTGAATTCTGAATCCTCTAAAGGAAGATTAACTCACATCTTGCTGTAACGTTAAGTACGTGTTTTATTCTGTGTACAACCTTAAGAGAATAGCTGTGTTACCATGCCTGCTGGTGATCCTTACATCTCTGACTTTGCTATTACATTTCAAGAAGGTTAATGTTGCTTTGGTAACTCTGTCAAGAGTAAACCATTTTCCCAATAAACATGTCGTGATTTCCAAGGCTGTTTGTGAAACAGTATTTCTGTTGAAATAGTTCGGTATTCATTTCTCCATTGTTTATTAATCATAGTACAGTGTTATGCTTTGAGAATAAGCATATTTATGTAATTAACACTTTTTGTTTTTAGCCAAACCTTGCTCATTAGAAGCTAAGAGGGTCTCAGGAAACAATATAAATAGACAACTTCTCTGGGAAGATATTTGCATTCAATTTGAACTTGCTGTCAAGTTTACATATTCAACTATACCCATAAATTCACTAAGCACATTCTGGTACCATTTTCCTTATTTTTTTTTTAAATAAATCTAAGCTATATGTCGAAATTACAGAAGTGCTTGCCACATGTAATACAGTTCTATACTCAAAAAACTGAAGGCTATGTGGATTTGTATAAATTCTAGGAGTCCACGAGCTTCAGCCTGGACATGCACATTCTTTGCCATTTCATTCTTATTCCAAGAAGCAAGAGTAAAACTATGTTTTTAATTTTTAAATCAACCCATAATGTGTTAGATAGCACAGTAACGTGTTTCAGCAAACTGTGTTTGCAGAGACCAGCAGCATGTCCTCCCCCTGTTTGGTTCTTGTTTTCCCCTCGGAGCCCCCCTAGCCCCTAACTCTTTTCTGCTTTAATATGAATAAAATTTGAGAAGAACCTTATTCTTCTCATGGTTATTTAAGCCTTGTGATTTTCAAACTAAGGTTTTTGGGTGGAACATTTGGGCCATAGGGAACAGAAGGTCGGTGGCTGTTTGGTCCCTTGGGCCCAGAGAACCTGTGCCCTTGCACAGGAGAGGGACAAGGGGAAATTACTGAGGTGACTTTTTACATAGGAAACAGCCCACCCTGGACTGTCCACTGAGCCCGTGACATTGTCAGCTTTGTTGCTTAGTCTTGAACCATATATGGTAGACTTTCCCCCCACTGTGTGTCATTGTGAAAAAAGCCCTGTGTTCAAAATCAAGACATGAGTCTGTCCAAAGCCAACCAATTCTTTGTCTCAGCAGCACTATTATTTCTAAGTGCATTGCTGTGTTATTAAAGTATTGATTCATCTTATTTTCTAAGAAAGTAATATTTTGGAGGGAATTTTTAAAAATCTGAGTATCGTTTTTTTAAAAGCATAAGGCATAAAGGTGATGAACACTGGCATTTTAAAGTGCATGACTCATCGGTCTTAACTTGGAAATTTTTTTTCAAAGTAGAAAAATCTAATTAGGACCTAAGTTCAAATGTAAGAAACTTAAAACAAATAAAGATTTATTAAGGTACACATTTTCCCAAAATGCATTTAATATAATACAATTCCCACAAGCTATGCCATATGTCAGGATAACATGATCAAAATATTTAGGGAAGAGGAGCATTCTATGTCTTTAGATAATTCATAGTGGAAAGTTGGAAAATGTGTGTGTGTGTGTGCTCACAAGAGAATACTCTGAATATATATGTGTCTGTATTATGTTATATATTATTATATGTGTGTGTGTAGTTTGTATGCATGTGTATCATCCCAAACTGTGTTTTCTATAGGTTTCACCACACACACACACACACACACACACACAGCTTTTGTGCAAATTTACTGTCTTTTTCTTCAGGTCTAATATTTTATTGAACACATTTTGGGAACTTCCTGGGTTGAAGCTTTGCTAAGCCTCAACTTCAACAAGCAACGGCTAAAACAAAGCCCTATCAAGAAACATTTACATTATTTATGTCAATTGTGTGTGTTTATCCATTGTATACAGATCTGTGTATCTTTTATGTTGCAATTCAAAGTCAGTTTTACAGATCTAACTGATCCTCACATTCTTAAAATACTTGGGTTTTGCTTCAGTTCACAGAAATTCCTCCTTTATTAGAATCTATATGTCTTTTAAAATAGATAGATATTCATTATATCAAGAAAAAACTCTATAAACTTGGTCATTATTTCAATTTGGCGGGCAAATGGACTTAGAAGTACATATATCCTTGAAATTAACAGCCTCTAACCTTTATTATCTAACTCCTTATCTTCATCTTGTGTAAAGTAAATCCCATTAATTCACTCATTCAATAGATAGTTCAGGCCAGGCTGTTGGGAGTCAGTGAGGAGCACAGAGCCCACTGGCCTACAGTCCTGGCAGAGAGTCAGTGCAGATAAGGAGGCAGGCAACAGATCAGACAGTTCTGGAATTTCTGACATTAGCTTGATCTGGCTGTTTGTTTTGTTATTCCTGATTCTAAACTGAAAGTGAGGTGGGGGGAGATCCACCAGTACAGAAGCTCCAGTGTGGTCTAACCCTGAGGACGACTTATGCACCAGGAGGTACCTCTAAGGACCTTCTATGAGAATGCAAAAATGGATGCATGTGTCTTTTAAAAGGAAGAAATGGGCAAGCACAGCCCACACCCTAACCTCAGGCCTCACCCTAACCTCAGGCCGCACTGGACTCTTTGGTTGTTGTATTGCTTCCCAGACATGAAGGAACTGGCTAAAGATCCTCTTCAGTCAAAAGCCTGCATCTCTTCACTGCCATAATTCAGAATGTCTGTCAATCTGATTCATCTCTTGATAGTGCGATGGGTCCTATACAAAGTGTTTTCTTTGACTGGCCATCCAATCTTCTGTATCAAGCTATAACCTACACTGAGGACCCGAGCGGTGGGGGGTGGGGGGTGTTTGTCCGTGTGAGTGACACACAGCGCAATCAGTCCAGCTGTCAGTGCAATTAACATGTGATCTTCAGACCATCCTCATGTCTCCAAAACATAAGAACAGAGAACATGGTATTATCCAGGGAAGCTTCTGGAAGTGGCAAGAGAATTCTGCTTTCTTGTTGGATGGCTCTCTAGGGGTCCACCCAAAGGCAGAATACTTACTCCTGAGTTCATGCTTTTGCTCAGAGATGGGGAAAGCTGTAGAGATTTCAAAAGTCATAATGAAGAGGAAACGAGTCCCCATGTCCACTGTAGACAGTCTGTACTGTCACAGAGTCCCCGTGTCCACTGTAGACTGTCTGTACTGTCACAGAGTCCCCGTGTCCACTGTAGACTATCTGTACTGTCACAGAGTCCCCGTGTCCACTGTAGACTGTACTGTCACAGAGTCCCCGTGTCCACTGTAGACTGTGTCCCTGTGTCACAGAGTCCCCGTATTCACTGTAGACTGTCTGTACTGTCACAGAGTCCCTGTGTCCACTGTAGACTGTGTCCCTGTGTCACAGAGTCCCTGTGTCCACTGTAGACTGTGTCCCTGTGTCACAGAGTCC
>PVIH01019265.1:15816-36016 GCA_004025045.1 Sigmodon hispidus | reverse complement strand
TACCAGACTCATTCTTGAGGGAGGGGGGACAAAACTGGATTTGGCCAGGAGTGGAGACTGATCCAAGCATTATTGGGTCAGTGGGACCATAGGACTGTCTGCTCCCTGCCCAGCGAAGGGATGGGGAGTTGCAGAGAAGAGAAATGTCAAGATGTGGTGGGAGGGGGAAGGGACCTTGAATGAGGATATACAGGGATGGAAAAAAAAAATTTCAGAGGGAAAGCTGAACACATAGTAAATATATGTGTAGCAATCTTATTTGCATTACCACCCTTGATAAGCCATGCTTATGATTTTTATCCTGTTCATAGTTATTGTTAACTTTTCCTCATTTTAAATTCATGTTACTGTTTTTTTGTTAAATACAAAATAAAGAAGAAAAAAAAAGAAAAAAGAAGAAAATAAAAAAAAACAACCTACAAATAGTTTATAGTGTATGAATGTGTGTAGGCTTGGGAGAGAAAAGAAAAAAAATAAAGTTCTTAAAAACTAGAGTAAAAAAAAAAGACATCTAAAGATGGAAATCACACAGAGAATCTGAATACTTTATGTTATTGTGTTGTTTTTGAGGTTTTTTTACTGGAAAGGAAGTACCAAGAGCTGCTGAAAGACATTTGATTATAAATGTTACTGGATTAATCCAACCTATATATTTTATAAATGTCTTGACTTCAAAATTGAAGTCAAAAGCTATGTTACTTTGGAGAAGAGGTTTTGGTTTTGTTTTCCCAGAAAATGAGAGGCTGTGGATTCATTCTAGGAAAATAAAAACAAAAACAAAAACAGGTTTGATTAAAGAAGACCCTCTGAAAAGTCTCCAATGAAAATGGATGGCCCAGATAATCCAACATTTCAGAGCACCTCTGTTGCAATTTCCTCTGCACTTGGTATCCAAAACAGCTTCAAGAAGACTGGCTGAGATGATCCAGCCTCACAGATACCCAGTTAAGACTTGACCATAATCCTGAATTTTCTCAGGATCCCCATAAGATTACCAGCACCCCCAATCAGTAGGAAGTAGTCTAGAGAACTACACCCACATTACCAAAAATGGATTATGGATGTTTGTTTTTGTTAAAGTGTTGGTTACTAGTTGTTATGAATAATGGTCAAAAAAAAGTTATACAAAGATTAGATTTGAGGTTCTTGTTTTAAAATGAAAAAAAGAGGAAATGTGGGATAGTGCTGTAAATATTTTTCACTTGTATTTGTTTAATAAAGCACTGATTGGTCAGAAGGCAGGCATGAAGTAGAGTTGGGGCAACAAGACAAGGAGAATTCTGGGAGAGGAAAGGAAGAGCAGAGACACCAGCCAGATGCAGAGGAAGATAAGAACACTGCACTGATAAAAAGGTACCAAGCCACATGGCTAAACATGTATAAGAATCATGGGTTAGTTTAAGAGTAAGAGTTAGCAAGTAATAAGCCCAAACTACATATAGGTCAAATAGCTTATAATTAATCTAAGCCTTTGTGTGATTATTTGGGACTAAGTAGGTTCAGGAGCAGCCACGTAGGATAGAGAAACTTTGCTGAAGACACCATGTGCTTCTTACACAGGGATCAGAGGTCCCTGAATGGGTACCATCCTGAATGCCACTCCTCTTAAGTCTAACTTTCATTATACCAGAAGGTGCCATGCAAGCTTCCAGAAGAGGAAGCAACCAACTATTCTATCTGGCTGTGCCAAACTCTATATCACAGGAAACTATCTTCTCATTGTCAAACACTCCAAACCTATTTCAAAATAGACAGCAATGAGAAACAAGCAAAGGACTTGGAACATTCAGATGACATTCCACACTGATGATTTTTAGGAAATAAACAAGGTTAATACAGAAACTTTGCTACCATGATTGATCCTTGTAACTGTTTCCATTTTTACATAAGCTATAGGATATAGACCACTGTGTTGGTGTGGTATATAAGTAAACACGTAAATACATCAAATACAGTTCAAGCCACCTCTTTTTTTCTTAATAGAGTATATATTATCATTTTGAAAATTTGCTTCTAAAGAAGTAGGTCCTTCCTCATTGGTCAGGACTTCCTAGAAGCTTTCTTTCACTTAGTCCAAGTGGATATGGTTGATGTTTGATAACTCATATTTTATTTCTGCCAGCTCAACCTCTTGCTACTTTTAGTATAACAATTTAAAAGCCCATTTGATTAACTTAATTACATCTTACAGATTAAACTCTTTGACTCTCTAAGGAAAATAATCTTAAACCAAAATATGTGACATTAGTTTTGAAAAACTGGGTTTCCTTGAAGATTTTAATATTTTATAAATGTGTTACCTTAAATGTCTGGTTCTGTTACTGTACATTTTGTTTTTATCTTTTTTTGTATGTGGTATGTGATTATATGAACATTTGTGTATGTCAATAAGTTTACACACACACATACACACATTCCATGATGTACATACACAGCTCAGAGGACAACTCCACCTTCCACCTTACTTAAGTCAAGGTCTCTTGGTGTGTGTGTGTGTATGGTATGTGTGTGTGTGTGTATGTGTGTGGTGTGTGTGGTGTGCATGTGTATGTGGTATGTGTGTGTGGTGTATGTGTGTATGGTGTGTATATGTGGTGTGTGTGTGATGTGTATATGTGTGTGTGATGTATTTATGTGTGTGGTGTGTATATGTGTGTGGTGTGTATGTATGATGTGTGTGGTGTGTAATGTGTATGTGTGTGTATGTGGTGTGTGTGATGTATATGTGTGTATGTGTGTATGGTTTGTGCGTAGTGTGTGTAAGTGTGGTATGTGTGTGGTGTGTGTATGGTGTGTGTGTGATATGTGTATGAGATGTGTATGTGTGTGGTGTGTGTGATGTGTATGTGTGTGTGATGTATATGTATGTGTGTATGTGTGTATGTATATGGTGTATGTGTATAGTATATGTGTGGTGTGTGTATATAATGTGTGTGTGGTGTGTGTGTAATGTGTATGTGTGTGTGGTGTGTCTGTGTGGTATATGTGTGGTGTGTGTATGATGTGTGTGTGTGATGTGTATAATGTGTATGTGTGTATGGTGTGTGTGTGTGGTATGTGTGATGTGTATGTGTGTGTTGTTGTTTGTTTTCATTGCATATGCCAGACCAGCTGACAAGTGGGTTTCTGGGGACTCTACGGTTTCCTCTTGTCCCTCTAAAGGAGCTCTAGGATTATGTGGGGTCTGGGGATTGAAACTCATGTCTTTATGCTTGGGTAGCAAGTACTTTACACATCCAACTATCTCCCTAGTCCTAAAACTGGTTTAAAGTATTTCATAGTTGAAGACACCACATAAATTCTAATATAAGTAATAGGGTTTCCATCTTTATTCCAAATCCTCCTAAAACTCCTATGGATATTTCTTCAATGAGTAGTAGAGAAAGTAATTTGAAAAAAAAATATGATCCACCCAATTCAACTGTCAAACTTCAAACTGGATAATTCTTTTTCACATTTGTCCTCCTTGGGTTTCCTCCACAGGAAGGAGCTCTGAGCCCTTCTCTCACACTGCAGCGCAATGCTGGGTCTTCTTCCACAGCAGTGCTTCTCAACCTTCCTAACACTGTGACCCTTTAATACGACGGTTACTCATGTTGTGATAACCCCAACCATACAATTATTTTTGTTGCTACTTCCTAACTGTAAATTTGCTTCCTGTTACAAATCATGATGTAAATATTTGTGTTTTCCAATGGTCTTAAGTGACTCTTGTGAAAGTGTCATTTGACCCACAAAGGGGTCACAACCCATAGGTTGAGAACTAGTCTTCTACACCAAGTTTGTATCTTGTCAGTTGCAGCTTATCTGGCCTTACAGCATCTCCCTGTATAAAGGTCATGTCCCAGTTTCTGCTGTATTTCCAAGGCCCGACTCCTATAACTTCTACATGGTTCATGTTCAAATTAAAAAAAAACCCACATTTTCTAAAAACATTTTTTGAAAAGTAAATGCCAAAATATTTCCAAAACTCTCACAGTTTGGATTGTAGTCCATTTTTCTTAAGTTTGTCTCCAAAAAGAGAAACACATATTACTAATGAGATACCAACATTACAATAAATATCTAATATCCAAAAAAATCTTTGATTGCCAGTTAACTCTAAAGAAAAATATTAGACCATTTTAAGTAAGCTAAATTTACAAAGTTAGGAAGGAAAGTAAATACAATATTTAGCTTGCAAGAAAAAAATTCAGTTTCTCAGGTTCTCAACTCTTGTATTTCTAAATGAAATATTCATGGATGGGAAGCCATGACTTCATTGCTTTGGTGTGGGTATTTCTTGGGATTGGAGTGGTGTGTGTGTGTGTGTGTTTGTGTGTGTGTGTTCATGGATGCAAAGCCATGACTTCATTGTTTTGGTGTGGGTATTTCTTGGGATTGGAGTGGTGTGTGTGTGTGTGTGTGTGTGTGTGTGTGTGTGTGTGTGTGTGTGTTTGCTTGTTTTGAGACAGGGTTTCACCATTTAGCCATGCCTGGAGTTCACTATATAGGACAAGCTGAGTTCAAACTCACAAAGATCCACCCACCTCTGCCTTCAAGCTGCTAGGAAGGCCTGCAACATCATGCCCCTCAAAGCTAGATATTTTTGTCTTTGAACATGCTAATAATTAATGTCTTACATTCCTTTTATAAAACTCATAGTAATTATAAAATATTGTATAAAATACATAAAATATTAATAAGTACTCAGGAGGCTAACTATATATCACACCCTATATTAAATATCCTATGAACATGGCAGCATGAAGAAGAATTTATGGGAAACAAAAGCTTAAACATGAAAACATTCTGCACTAAATTTAACAAACTGATGTGCCCAGTAAGTGGCACCCTCCTCTTCTCTTCTCCTTTCCCTCTACTCAAGCAGTTACACTTCTACAGAGCAACAGGCACTCAGTAGTTTATGTGGCTTTTTGTTTCACTGTGATTTGCAATGGAATAATAAAATATAAGTCAATTAAAACTTAAAAGGCTTTAAGGCATAAATTTTTATAAAGCTGAGAAAAGTATCATTTGGGAACTGTTTAAGTTTTATATCTGAAGAAATTTATCAATGAGAATGTGGTAGCACAGACCCACAACAAGTGAGACAGAAAAATCATAAGATAGTAGCTTCCACCATAATCCATAATAATTTTAATACAAAAGGAATAAAAGTTAGTGTATCTAGCCAAATGACAGCCATAATAATGCTCTAAAAATTAAATATGGCAGCACAGATTTTGTGATGTGCAATCAATCACTTTTGGCAGAAATATGCATACACCATCCTCAATCCTGCAAATACACACACACACACACACACACACACACACACACACACACACATGACTTCATTCTCTGGGTTAGCACAAAGTCAAAAAAAAATTTTAAAGGCAGCTTGCAAAAAATCCCACAGCAAATGGCTGAGCTGGTACCCAACTCAACTGTGCTGCTAATGGAGAAGGAAAGAAAGGAGTGTACTCTGGGCTGTGAGGCCAAGACTCAGAGATAGTCCTTGATGCCAGCACAATGGAAATGCGTAAGGAAAGCACATTTAGGCATGAAGCCACTATTAAATAGACAATACTAACTATATAAACCTGTCTCAGAGTAGAATGATCTATCTGAGTCATGCAAGTCTCAGCACCTCTAAGAGAAAAGTTAGACTATTTCGTAATCATTGAAGACATGTCTGAAGATTAGAAAGGAAACAACACAGTAACTCTTCAATAGGATCTCATTAATGCAAACTGATGGGGAGCAGGGAGGAAGAAGGAGAGACAGTCGGTCTGAAATAATGCAGCCTAAATTAGAGGATGTTTATAAAGTACAAAGAGGAGCATGAGCTGGCTGCTAACAGAATGTTCCGCCAAGCCTGCCACACTAATTTGTATTTCTCAGGATATATTTGCACATAGACACAATGATTAAGCCCTTTAAAAGCTTTTTCCAAATCTACTGAACTTTCACTGAGTCTGTGCTTCTCTGTGTACTGTTTATAGTCAACACAAAGCTCAATTATCATCCAAGCATCATCCTGAGGAAGACTCAACCTTTCAACACTTCAATTCCCTCCGTAGCAAGAAATCTCCAAAGTTCCTCTTGAATGCTCAGAGTCAACACATTGCCATAGACTACATGTAAAGCACTCTTTAGGTTGTTTGGGAGGGACACTAAAATGTATAAGACACTATGCCTGTCAAGATGCTCACAGTCCTGTCCAGATGATAGGATGAGACAGGAAGATATCAGAAATGACTGATGACTGGAAGGAGGTGATGGTGGGAAGCCAGCACTGACAAAGGAGTACTCAGATGGAAGGTACTCAATATGAAGACAGACTTGACGCAGTTCAAGAGGCTGAAGACAGAGGGAAGAGCAATGATTTCCTGGATCTATTCAGAATCCATCCCTAAGTCACCACTGTTTCTTGACAAACAGAATGGAGCTATGAGGGCTGAGAAGAGGAGTTATCAGTGAAGTGCTTACCACAGAAGCATGGACACCTAAGTGTGGCTCCCCATCAATAAAACCAGGAGCATTATGTGCCTGTAACATACCCCAGCACACACTGAAGGGTGGGGATGGAGACAGGAGGATCCCATGGGCTCTGGAGAGATAATCTAACATAATCAGTGAGACAGAGACCCTGTCTCAAAAAAAATTAGTGGAGTAATAAAGATTCCCATGTCATCAATTACTGGCCTCCCATATGCTTGCACATGTGCATACACACATACAATACATACATATAGACATGCATGCATACATACATACATACATACATACAAATGAAAGGGATATAAGGGGGAAGGGTTCTTTTACAGGGTCCTATCATTAATACTCCCTATTGTATGTCACCTTTTTTTCCAATAATGTATATGACAGGTTTTCCCCTCCTAGCAGATGGGTGCCTTATTGAGTTCACAGAAAGTCCTGATACTGACAGCTCCATGTTTGGGCCTAAGCAATAATTCAACCAAATTTGACACAGGACTCATCTCCAACATCTCCTTTCTATTTTGCTTACTCCCAATTCTATTTTAGAAAGTTAGAGCAAGAGAACAAGGAAATCACACAAAGCCTGGCTGCTAAAACTAAGCTGGCAGGCAGGGCTGCCCCAAGTTTATTTGTTTGCTGATGTCTGAGTGAGAAAGGTTGTTTTATTTATTGTAACTGCTCTGTCTACAAAATGCAAAGCAGCAGCCTTTGCTGAAGGAGCAGGTAACTGGTGTGGTGGTACGTTATATATTTAATAAAATCAGCCTGGAATATCAGAGGTCACAATCATCTCTCCAGTCCTTTTCGTTTTGTTTGGTTTGGTTTGGTTTGGTTTTTGAGACAGGGTTTTTTGTGTAACAGTTCTGACTGTCCTGGAACTTGCTTTGTAGACCAGGCTAGCCACAAACTCACAGATATGCACCTACCTCTGCCTCCCAAGTGCTGGGACTAATGGTGTCACCACCTCTGCCTGGCTAGTTTGTGAAGCTGGTTCATCTCAGCTAGCCACCTCAAAATCGTCCTGATCTTTGGTTGGTGTTTGTCAGCCTAGTGGCTCTGTTATAGTCCAGGTGAAATCATTGTTGGGGCCCCATCTTCCTTTTGGATACTTCAAGTATCATGGATCACTGCAGAAAACTGATAAGAGACTAAAAACCCAACACAATGTACAGGAAGCTAAATAAAGCCTTTTTCTGTAATTAATTAGTATTCTATATGAACATCAATATCACAACAAAAAGTTCAGCATATGATAAGTAACAATAGAATAGTCCCTTATTTTTAGCTATTCTTCTATCCCATATCAGGGGCTCTTCTGATATGATACAGAGATTTTGCATTTTCCTTTAACATGCTGTTTATTTAGTTAATATTATTTCTTTCTTGGGCTTCTGAGGGAGTTGAAGATGACATAGTTATAGTTTCATAGTGGCAGTTTTAGGAAAAAACTCACTCAGAAGTTAAAGTGTGTAAGTTTGAGAGACATCAAAATACAGTTTTTAGTTAGTAATACAAGTTAGATAGAAAGTGAATTAGGTATAATCCTTTGGACTCACCAAAATAGGATAAACAATGGAATATTTTTCTGTGAATTTGTCAATTGTTAATGGGCTGGGCATTACTCATGTAATTATTGTTTATATATATTATATATAATTATTCTACCTAGTTATATGGTTTTTCTTATATTAGCTATAACTTTTTTATTTTTTACTTTGGTAGGGGAAAAAGGTGACTTTTATGGGGTCTAATGTGCAATTTCTAGAAATTAATGTGTATGGTCTATGGATGAACTTCATAGAGACTTGAACTCCATGAAATTAATGTAAAATTTTGTTTATATGTATTTTTCTAGAAAGAGTTTAAAGCTTACATTGAGTTCTCAGTGGACCATTAGAATTGGAAAAATATAGACAAGAATTTATTCTACCAAAATTAATTTCTTGCTTTGTGAAAGCTCATGTTAGAAGAGTGAATAGCTCTTCTATGTAGGATAGGCAAGGGCAAAAACATTTGCTAAACACAGACCTAACAAGAAACTTTCAAACAACTGCACTCACTGGCAAATACACAGAGGATGGAGACTAACATTTTACTGCAGAGAGTACACAGATGGCAAGAAACGCTTGGCAACATGCTCAACTTCATTAGCCATTAGGGACATGCAAATTTAAACCACAGTGAGATCAACACCTGTCATTCAACATGAATGGCAAACACAAAGAGTACATGCTCTGGAGAGGATGGAGAAAGCATCCCACATTGTTAGTGGGATACAGAAGGCTACAGGCACTGTGGAAAACATTAGGGGATTCCTAAAGCCTAAGCATAGAAGTGTCATCAGCAAGTGGCCTGGATGCTTTCATAGTAGCCCTATTTATAGCAGCCTCATAATTAGATGATTCCAGAAGTTCTTCAACAACATGATAGTTCAGCTTCAGAACAGAATGATATGTACATGACAGAAACATGTAGTTGGCCTCCTCATTCTCGGGTTCTGCATTCATGCATCCTAACAAACACAGACTGAATATACAGTTGGGCTTATAATGGTTTCATATAAACTAAACTTACACAGATTTTTTTTCTCATCATTATTCCCCCAAACACTAATGTATCACTTACCTGCTGCTGATATGGTTTTAGTATTATAAGTAATCTAGAGATGAGTTAAAATATCTGGAAGGAGTCACATGAATTATATGCTAGCACAATGAATGCCATCTCTACATGACTTGAACATTGTCCAGTTGTATTCATGGGAAGTTCCTATGCAAAGGAACAATCACATACAATTTATCAAAGGAGAAAAGCAGTGGCATGAATAAAACTTCAGGAAGTGAAGCTAGAGGAATGAATGAATGAATGCCTTAACTGTAGTTGGAAGCGTCTGGCCCAGCCTAGCCCCAGAGTTCCGACCCTCAGTCCCTTAGTCCCAAAGATACATACAGAGGCTTCTATTAATTACAACATAGTAAGCTGTTTGGTCTATGGCTCAGGCTTAGTACTTGATAATTCTCATACTCTAAGTTAACCCATATTTCTATTTATGTTTAGCCACGTGGCTTGACACCTTTTTCTCAGTGTAGCATTCTCATCTCACTTCCTCTGCATCCTGTAGCCTGTTGCTCTGCTCCTGCTCTTCCCAGAATTCTAGTCTGTTTCCCCACATCTACTTCCTATCTAGCTACTTGACCAATCAACATTTTATTAAACCAAGAGGAGTGACAAATATTTACATTGTACAAGAGCATAATCCCACAGCATTTAACAATAGAGAACACTACTAACTCTAACAGAGAGCCTAGAATCGATTTCTAGAGCCTATGCAAGTAGCTCACTACTGCCTCTAACTCCAGCTCCAGGAGGATCTAACGTCTCTTGCCCCCTAAAACCACCTGCACTGTGTGTGTATACATACACACAGACATACAATCAATAGTAATGTAAATAAGACTTATTTCAGGAAGTTATATGGAGTAATAAAAACCAACCTCTAAAAGTGATAGACAATACAATTCCATACCCATTTTGTAAAAGAAAAATGTCATTCAGATGGGTACAGATTGGTAGTTACTGGGAGTTAAAAATGGCAGTTAAGACAAAAGATGTAGGAAGATAATTATGATTATAGAAGGGAGAAACACAGTTGGGTTTTCTAACCATTCAATGTCTTATACAATAGTGGGCATCTGAACGCTCACAGGTGACAAAGAATACAGACATTAAAAATACATGCTGACTCATGGAAGAAAAAAATCAATGCCCTTAGTACTTGAGTGTTTTCTTAATTTTATTATTTAAGAGTTATTTATTTTATCTTATGAGTATTTTCACTGTATGTATATATGTGGACTATATGTGTGCTTAATGCCTGAAGAGGCCATAAGAGAGTGTAAGATTCCTGGAAGTGGAGTTATAGTGGTTGTAAACCACCATGTGGATTCTGGGAAACAAACCTGGGTCCTCTGAAAGAGCAACCAGTCCTCTTAAGCACTGAGCCATCTCTCCAGTCCCTAGAGAGGTGTGTGTGTGTGTGTGTGTGTGTGTGTGGTGAGAGAGAGAGAGAAAGAGAGAGAGAGAGAGAGAGAGAGAGAGAGAGAGAGAGAGAGAGAGAGTTGAAGCTGAGTGTAGTGCCTGTGTAGGCCAAGAGAGGGCATTAGATTCCCCTGAAGCTAGAATTACAGGTAGTTGTGAGCCATCTGATATGGGTGCTGGGAACGGAATTTAGGTTCTCTGGGAGAACAGCAAGTGCTCAATATTTGAGCCATTTCTCTGGCCCCTAGTTAAGTTATTAATAATATAATTTTGCAAGCTATTAGCCTGGAGAGAAATGGAACAGCATATACCAAAACACAAACAAACAAACAAACTCCTTGTATTGTTTCTGACAGATGGCTTGGGATGAATAATCATCTCAACAAAAATTTCATTTAAAACAATCTTACCAGAGCGTATGCATATTAATCAGTTTTCTTCCTTGTGTGGTAGCTACAATAACTCTCTAACTCTCTCTCTTTCTCTCTCTCTCTCTCTCTCTCTCTCTCTCTCTCTCTCTCTCACACACACACACACACACACACACACACACACACACACACACACTTCCCTGTTCTGTCTCTGTCTCTCGTCATTATTAGGATTTCTTCACTGCTTGCTAGACTGTCTAACCAATTGTGTGGAGTAAAGCTTTACCCTGTGAGAGTGAATGTGAGGGATGGAGATGGCTCTGTACTTGCTGCTCTTCCAGGTTTAGCTCCCTACATCCACATGGCAGCTCACAACCAGGAGATCCAAGGCCTTTTTGTGACCTCTGTGGGCACATGGCATGCATGTCATAGCCAGACATATATGCAGGCAATACATTCATACACATAAATAAAATAAACTGATTTTAAAAAACTAAACTTGAATTTTTGAAATACCAAAAGATTTTTAAATCCACTGAGGTAGTAATATGTATAAACTAAGTAAGAAATATTATTTATGAGCAAAACCCAAGTAACAGCTAAATCATGAAACTAGTTTTCTCCTGTGGAATTCCTTAATTTAAGATTTTGAAGACCGAGACACATTCTTTTGGTTGAAAATCCCCTTAAGAGGCAGCAAAAAAGCCAATGACAGGCTTCAAGTGGGGCAGAACCTTACCTCATGTTGTGTTTCTACAACACTGACCCAAAGTGTGCCAAAGAGACTACAGCGAAGGAACAGTGAGGTACAGAGAAAAGTTGGGGGACAAATTGACTCTTGGGGGGTATCCTCTGCTACTTACATAGCGTTCAGCCAGGCATAAGACCTCAGACATCAACAATGCTGAATCTTTGGAGAGACGCCTTCCCCATCCCCGAACTTCAGGCTGCAGCTGTGGCATGTGTGACCACCCCCTGCTTCTTATTCTCACCTACATACTATATCATCATCATAGGGTTATAAGAGTATTTTTCCCTAGCCCATAAAAGGTGAGAAATCCTTTAATGGGAACTGCTAATGACTACATCCATTTCTAGCCCGTAAAACAAACGGACAAAGTAAGAATACCGGAGAAATTCTAGAGCAGTGTTTAACGTTTAAAAATGATCTTCCAGCAAAAATGAGAAGCAATGAGGTTTAACCTTAGAAATGTGACTGTTTTCTAAATGTTAAATTGAGCTGTTATTTATTACGGCTATGAGTCGTACTGACTAATAAAGTCCCTCCCCTTAGACTTATTTGAAAGGAAGAATATGCTGATGTGAAATAGGTAAATAATGACCTAAAGGAACAGAAAAACACTGAGGATAACAAACATTCACTCACTCGACACATATTTTACCGAGTACCCGTAAGTTGTAGACACTGGAAATGCTGTGCTGAGTTCTGTTCTAGAGGAAATGTCAGCTGTGGGAGAAAGGAAGAGGATGAAGCCCTGGTGTGCATGTGGAAGCCATAGAACATAAAAGCAGACACATATTGCCTGACCTGGGTTTTAAAGACTGCATTGGCTTTTATGTAGGCCATGCCTAGATAGGAAGGCTTCAAGAATGGGAGTAGCAAACTTTTGTGATTCTCAAAATGACTGAGTTGGTGATGTAAGGAAATAGAAAGAGACAGAAGCTGCTACCAGCCTTCAGCACCCTGGCACCAAGGATGTTAAGTGGCTTATGTTGCCAGATCAAGCCAACACCAACAATTGCCCCACCCCAAGTACTGACACTGGAGAACCATTTAGGTAGAAGGTAGATTTCCCAAGAAGCTCATGAATGAGAGATATCACAGGAATCTCCAAGACAACCACTTGGAAGTATAAAGGAAGACCTATTCCTTGAGCTACAAAGACCACCAGCCCACATGAAACATGTATAAGGCAAATAGGAAAAAGACTTTAGAAACCCCAAGGGAATGTCACATAATATACATAAATATGAAGCTTGTAGGGGGTGGTTAAGGTAACAAGTATGATAGAAGTGTTTCTCTTTTTAAAAAATATTTATTTTTATTTTATGTTAATTGGTGTTTTACCTGCATGTATAACTGTGTAAGGGTGTCAGATCTTGGAATTACAGACAGTTGTTAGCTGCCATGTGGATGCTGGGAATCGAACTCAGGTCCTCCAGAAGAACAATCAGTGCTCTTAACTACTGAGCTATCTCTCCAGCCCGATAGAATTGTTTCTAAGGAAACACTATTGTGGCTGGTGCCAGATGGATAAGAATCAAAGAAAAACCAAAGACAGGGTAACCAGGAAAGAGACACTGATGTCCTTCAGAGAGACACGGCTATTCCTCAGAGACATGGCTGTCCCTCAAAGACACTGATGTCCTCCAGGTCAATTACTTGAGTGCTGAATGAAAGCAATGGCATAGAAATAAATCTGGATATTCAAGAAAGAAAATGGACAGCCTTGTTAACAAGCTAACTGGAGAGCCTGGGCTTTCTCAGGTGACTCAGAGATTCTCAGAATCAGAAACTGGGTATGTGATGTGCCCCTGGCCAAGATGTAGATAGAGAGAGCAGGAAAGGCAGTTGTTAAGACAGACACCAACTACCAACCATGGGTTCCTGGATCCCACAGAAAAATGGTTTCAGGTCCTAACAATGAATTTTGAAATTTAAGATTAAAACAACAAAAAAAAAAGTTTTCCTTTTCCATTGACTATAAGCTTCAATGAAGTGCAAAGAAAATTTCAACTAATAAGAAAAGTGTTGTTTTTTTTTTTTTAACAGCCTGAAGGGCTGAGTATGCTGTGCTTTGGTAGAATGATAAGTGAGTATGCACAGGCCCTAGAATTTATGTGTACCTTGAAAAATAATTCTGAACATAAGAAATGGCATAGGAAAACATAAGGCCCCACCCTTGAGGCATTTTGAGACAAGTCCAGTCCCACATATAGTTACCAACAATTAGTTCCAACCTTCCAGAAAGTACACAGTACTGCGTAACAATCCCCTTGGTGTATTCTCTAGGGAAGTAATACTTAATTTCCTGTTTTCAAAAACTATGCTCTAGATAAAACTCATACTCTACTTAGCTATTACAAGCTCATTTAAAGATGAATAGAAAAGTAATATTATTCTTATATGACACTTCAAAAATATTGTTTAAAAATGTTCAACCTGTACGGATTCCATTAGGATGAATGGCTTTATTGTATGTCATGGAAGCATTTTGTTGGTAGTCCACACCAAGGGAAACCAAATAAAAAGGCTTTGTCTTTCCAGGCAGTCTTGATGTGGACAAGTGGATGAGTCTTAACAATGGATACATGCCAAACACGCACTGCCTGTAGCAAGGCAGGTGGAACTCGGGCCTTTTGCCTCTCGGTAGCATCAACTCATACTACACCTTTGGACCCAAATATCCCCTCCTCAGCTCATGCTTTCTATGACTCAAATGTCACTGTGCTTTCTCATGTAACATTGGGCTCCTATGTTAGGGCTCTAGATTTGGTCCCCAGTGTGGGGAGGGAGAAGAAGTGGACAGAGTGGAGGAGGAGGAAGAGACAAAATATCTTGGCTCTACAGAGCCTAAGGGAACAGAGGTCAAATCAAGGCAGATTTTCATACACTATGGACTTACCTAATACTATATTCTAGAAAACACAATCCAAAAAACTTAGCAGGGTATCCAGATAAATGTGTAGCAAATCTACAGTCAGCACTTGATTGGTATTTCTTGTCACAATAGCCAAGTAAAACCTTCATCTCCCAGAACACAAATCTGTAAGTACACACATTGTACTGGCTAGTTCTGTATGTCACCTTGACACAAGCTGGAGACATCAGAAGAAGAAGCTTCAGTTGAGGAAATGCCTCCATGAGATCCAGCTGAGGAAATGCCTCCATGAGACCCATCTGTAAGGAAGGCATTTTCTCATTTAATGATCAACAGGGGAGAGCCCTGACCATGGTGGGTGGTGCCATGCCACAAGAAAGCTGGCCAAGCAAGTCAGAGAAGGTAAATCAGTGAGCAGTGCTCCTCCATGGCCTCTGCATCAGCTCCTGCCTCCAGGATCTTGCCCTGTTTGAGTTCCTGTCCTAACTTCAGTGATGAACAGCAATGTTGAGGTGTAAGCCAAACAAACCATTTCCTCAACAACTTGCCTTTTGGTCATGGTGTTTTGTTACAGCAATAGAAACTGTAACTAAGACACACATGAACACAAATTTTTCCCTGTCTGTTCTCCTAGTTGTTATGTATTATCTTTAATTTTATGTACATGAGTGTCTGCTTGTGTGTTTGTATGTGCACCATGTGTGTGTCTGGTGCCAGTAGAGACCAGAAAAGGGTGTCAGATCTTCTGGAACTGGACTTACAGATGATTGTAACTCCTCCACATGGGTGCCAGGAACTGAACCCAGGTTCTCTTTAAGAACAGAAAATTCTCTTAACCTCTGAGCCATCTCTCAAGCCATTAAATTCCCACATTTTGCTAGACAATTGTTAACTGAGTGACATGATCAAGGTTAATATGAAAATGGATCCTCATTTGGTTTATCCCTATCAGTATACCATGACTCACAAATGCAAACCTAGGAAAAAGCAAGATGCACAGTCTGAGACACAGCTTAGTCAAAAGGTAATCAGGCTTCTTGACTAAATCACAGAAAATGTGTGATTTCCTGAGAATATACACATCTGTATGTGGGGAAGTGGGGTGGCTCTGCTCATATGCCACAAACTTGTCTAGTTATGTGTCCTATAAACTTAGATTGTGCATTTGTGGGAGGAATGTCACTGTAGATGAGAGCTTATCTAGAACCCAGTAAAATATAAATGTGACAGGCACTTCCCAGAGTGTCTAGTAAAATTCAGACCGAGTGAGTGATTCATTGCTTAGCAGACAACAGCACCAGTTCCATACTACAGCCATTGTCTACTTCTCTGTTGTGAGGCCAGGCCATGCTGTGGCCAAATAATTCGTCTTTTACCCTTTGAACTATATAAAAAGAATAAATATTAAAATTTTTAAACAGTGATTCCATATGTATGATGCTCCCACATTCTGAACAAAAAATCATTTTCTACCGTGACAGCAACACCTTCATCAACTGCTCAAAGATCAAGTCTTTGGAGACTTGCTTCTTTTTAACCTCTGCACTCAAACCCCACTCCACCATGCTATCAGCTGCTTGTACTTCCATGTGGGTCCCATTTGTTCCCAGTGGCTGGGAGGTACTTCCTCCTTCTCTGGAACATTCGGTGCCTCCTTTTCTCCTCTGTGTACTCAGTAGAAATCCTAAGGGAAAGGAAGAAAACGTCCCCAACTCCAGGAAGTCCAGATTCTATTGGAAGAGGCCCACAATAGCTAAGGCCATGATTTCAAGAACATTTAAAAAAAAAAAAAAAAAAAAAAAAAAAAGGCACTGCTTGCTAGCAAAGAGCCCAGAGGCAGAGGAGATGTTGATTAAAATGTCAGAAGATAACTGAAAACACACACACACACACACACACACACACACACACACACACACACACACCAAAATGAAACTAGGCCTTACCTGGCAGGTGAAGTTTGTTGGATGACCTGAGAGGAACTTGTTCTTTGAGTTTTTTATGGATCTCTCTTCTGCTATATTATTGCCTTAATAACCTCAGGGCCTTACTGGTCAAAAACAGCTAAACTATTTCAAGAATTAACTTTAAATGAGTAATTGAGCTCTTCAAAATTATAAGGGGTTCTCCCAAAGCCATAAACGCACACAGAAAAAATGGAGTTGACCACTAAGAATGTCCCCCTGAGGGCTTGTGATGGTTTCAATAGCCCAGAAGACCCCTCCTAACAGGCTCAAAGGAAGGAGACAAAGCCTTGACTCATGTGGGACTGGGAATACGAACAGAAAGAAAGTCCTGCGGCATGGGTCCAGACTCACAGAGTGACACCTTTAGTCAAATAATAATTAACTAGAAAAAATATGGCAACTAGCTAAAGGATAAGAAAGAAACTTTTCTAGCCTAAGTTATAGGTCTGAAAAAGAGGGAGGGTACCCTCAGAGGCTTTAACTAAAAATTAACATGCAAAATAGTCCTACACTTCAAGCACATGTGAGGCTAACTCACAATTCCAGATTCCCACAGTTAACATCCCATTGGACACAGGCTAACAACTTAGCATTATAAAACACTCAGCAAAACTCTCCATCCCCCAAGATAACTTAAATAAAATTTAAGTAAAAATTGGTCCTTTCCAAATGTTAAATAGATTAACCAATCAGCCTACAAATCAATATATTTAAATAAAAATGATTTGAAAATCACTGGAAACATCCTTAAAATAAAATAGAATATCATCCACAAAGATGACTGGGATGCAAA
Organism: Sigmodon hispidus; assembly: GCA_004025045.1. Classification (NCBI taxonomy): domain Eukaryota; kingdom Metazoa; phylum Chordata; class Mammalia; order Rodentia; family Cricetidae; genus Sigmodon; species Sigmodon hispidus. The sequence continues at coordinate 18,738 of PVIH01019265.1, read as the reverse complement.
ACAGAGTTCAGAAAAAAAAAAGAGTGTTTAACTTTTCACTGAATCACTTAAATAAAATGATGAAAAGTCAACTAGTACACACTGGACTTTGAATCTTAAGAAATGACACCCCACCACACTGCCAAGGAGGCAGAACTAGAGAAAGTGAAAAAGATAGCAAGATCCATTAGGAAAAACAAAATACAGAATAAACCCAACATACTGTATATTCCATACTGAAAGAGTGGGCAATAACAAGAGGTGGCTTTTATAATTCCTTGGAATTGGCAAGAGAAAATTTCTCCAATTCTCAAACTATATTGGCATCACAAATACATCAAAGCAAAGAAATCTAAGGCAATTTGCAAAGTAATGTGTGATTTTAAGAATAGTCTGGATGGTGACCAAGAAAAATAGAGAGGTGGATATTGTGTCATTCACCTCTAACCCCTGAACTTGGAAAGTGGAAGTAGGTGGACTGGGAGTGTGGGACTAGCCTGGGCTACATTTTGAGACCAAAACAAGACGGGGAAAAATAGAGAACTATCAAGAGCATCACTGTTGCTCCTTCACAATGTGGGCTTCTGGGAGGACACACATGCTACCAGCCTTTTAAAATACCTCTGTTGTTTTATTTGGGATGACCACATATTTTATCTGTAAATTTTTTAAACAGGCTAATTATAAACAGTTTCTATTTTCAAATTTAAATTACAAAATGAAGAATCATTTAACTAGATATTTAATATGTACTTTATATTTAAGTTGGATTCAACAAGTTTTAAATTTTTGATTATTGAGTCTTTCAATCTTTTAATTTTTTTAAGACACTAAACCACCACAAAAAGAAAAATAAATTCCCAACCTTGACTGCACTTTGTGGGCCTCGTGCTTCAAGACTTTCCACCCCCTACCTGCAAAAATGGTGTCTCAGCATCTATTTTAAAAAGCCAAGCCCAAGAGCACATGCTGCAGAACTCAGTCCCTGTGATAAGGTGGAACCCTCCTCCCTGATTTCCACACCTGTCCTCTAATTACAGGCACATTTATTTCTTGCCTTTTCCTCAAAGCCTTTCAATACCACAGCTCCTCTTCCTCCTGGCATTTCCTCTTCTATGAGGAGAAACTGGTCCTTTGATTATTTCCCCTCACGTCACTTTGTCAGCCCTTAACTGAGCAGATCCATACTGGTCCTCTTTTACTAAGGCCCCTAATTTTATTAAATGTACTAACAGGTTAGGGTAGAGTGCTTGCCTAAAGGTAACCGTCCTCTGGGGCTCGTTGCCTAGCAGCAGCTGACTACCTTCTCCCACACCCATTCATTCACCGAGTGCTTGTTTCCATCGTCCCTGTTACTTCTTTATCCTTATTGCTAATCAGGCACACCGTGCACCAGCACCCACCCATCCCACCCCCACCCGCCCCCACCCCCACCCCGACAACTCTATTCTAAGAGTAAGTGATTGATCATCAAGGACATGTAACTCCCACCTCTATCCAGCCTGGAAGCTAATGCCAGGTTTAGCACTCAGCAAAGTCCTTGTTTCCACCCGAGTCCTCTAATGCCACATAAAACCTCCCTTAGCCAGGCTAGCTTTCCATTTGTCCCCATCCATGCTCTACAGATTTCATCCAGCTCCAACCTATCACCTCCATGAGTTCCTCCTTGCCTAGTCTAATACTCTTGGTGTGTGACATTAGAGGTTGAATCCTGGCCCAAATGCCCACTCACTCTATGATCTTCTGCTTCCTCACCTGCTTCACGGCTCCTGTTGCAAAGATCAAATGAAACCCAGGAACCAAAACCTCTAAAGAAGTACTAACATCTGAAAGTCCTTAGCAAACCACTGGTCCTTTCTCTCTGTATCTTCCCATAATAGCATCTCTCCTTTATCCTGAAATTTAGCCATCAGCTGATACAGCTCTGTTTGCTAACTGTTCACCTCATTGGAATTACATTACATTCTTCCTCTTGGATCCTTCACCGTTCTCTGCACCTAGCAAAATTGCCTTAGGAGAGTAAGTCCAATCATTACATTGTTTGCCTTAGGAGAGTAAGTCCAATCATTACATTGTTTGCCTTAGGAGAGTAAGTCCAGTCATTGCATTCTTTGACAAAGACTAGAGAACAATGGCAATTGTTTAGAAAACATCAAAGGTCTTCAATAATATTTGCGCATCTGCTAGGTACTGAGATATTTTACATTAAATATTATATCGTTGAGCAAGAGAAGCATAACTCCCAGCATTTCTGAGATTTGCAATTTACTGACAGGCAATAGGCAATAAAAAAAAATATCAAAAAAGCAAATATCATAGCACATTAAAAGGTGGCAGAAGGGAATAAAAGGCAGGGGAGATTGGCAAGGGTGTGTTCCAGAATATTTAACTATGCAAAGATGTGTTGTTATATTTGTTTAACTATGCAAAGATGTGTTGCTCTTTTACCTTGCCTGCCTCATGTACCTGATTAGTTTAAGAAAAAGATGAACAGCCGGTATCAAGGGAGGAGAAGCTTCAGTGTTGTGGACTAATAGTTGAAGATTCTATAGCATATTTGTTTATGCTATAGAATATTTCTTTAATGATGTAAAGATGTGTTGCATCCTTTTATGTGGCATTTCTTTAACTCTGTGAAGCTGTGTTACTTTGTCTAAAACACCTGATAAAGAGCTGAACAGCCAATAAGTAGGCAGAAGAAAAATAAGCAGGGCTGGCAGGCAGAGAAGATAAATGGGAGGAGAAATCTGGGGAGAGGCGATGGAGGAGCAAATAAAGAAGAAGGAGATGAAGACTCCAGGGGCAGCCACCACGGAAGAAGAAGGAGATGAAGACTCCAGGGGCAGCCACCACGGAAGAAGAAGGAGATGAAGACTCCAGGGGCAGCCACCACGGAAGAAGAAGGAGATGAAGACTCCAGGGGCAGCCACCACGGAAGAAGAA
>PVIH01019265.1:0-15716 GCA_004025045.1 Sigmodon hispidus | reverse complement strand
GAAGGCATATAGGGTAGAGAAAAGGCCCAGAAGGAAAAAAAAAAAGATGGAATAATTTAAGATAAGAAAAACCAGCTAGAAACAAGGCAAGCTAAGGCTGGACATTCATAATAATAATAAGAAGAAGAAGACTTGGTGTGATTTATTTGAGAGCTGGGTGGTGATCCCTGCAAAGAGTGAAAAGCTAAAAGAGTAAAAAACAACCAACTACACTTTGGGGCAGGAGAGTAAGTAGGAGGAACTTAGGGGAAGAAAGAAAAAGAGACACCAGGGAGACTCCAGGGGCCAGATAAACAGACACGGAGGAAACAGGAAAGTAGGGCATACAGAATTAAAAAAAAAAGTTAATAAGTCATGAGGCAAAGTGTAGATGAATAGAAACAGGTTAAATTCAGTTAAAAGAGTTAGTGAAACAAGCCTAAGCTAAGGCCAAATGTTCATAATTAATAGTAAGTCTCCATGTCTTTATTTGAGAACTGGTTGGCAACCTAAAGAAAATTTCAACCAAAAGGGTGCAAGTACTTGCAGTTTTAAATATAGTGTTGAGAAAAGCCAGCAGGAGAAAGTTGTACAGATGTGTGGGCTGAGATCTAGAAAGCCTGGCTGTGGCATTAGCATGTGCACAGGGCTGCAAGGAGGCCAGATACCTGGGGCAAAGGGAACAGAGAGAATAAAAGACGAGATTGGCGAGAGTGGAAGGCTGTCCCACCAGGCCTCAGAGGTCATCCTGAAGCCCTGGGCTTCCATCAGAACTGAGAAGCCATCTGTGCTTTTGAATGGAGGAATGGCATGAGCTAGCATATATATACTAACAGGTGTGTATACAAAACTTGTGTGCAGCAGGCAGGCTGAGCGGGATCAGGGCAAGAGCAGGGGACTTGCTGGAGGTCACTATTGTGACTCAGTCCACAGAGAATAGCTGAGGGGGGAACATGTCAAGGAATTGGTGAGAAGTACTCAGATTTGGGATAGATGCTGCAGACAGCTGACAGATGCCCTGGCAAACAGTAGAGAGATTTGAGGAAGAAGGAGTGACAGATGTCCCTCCAAGCGTGAAGTCCTAGGAGAGCATGAAGCCACCACTAGCAGACATGGGGATGCTATCAGTCTGAGAGACATGCACATATGAAGAGCTATCCTGGAGGTGTGAGACAAACATTCTGCACTTTACCCACAAATCCCTCTGTGGCTAAGTCTTTTTTATTATAACTCTAGTAGGGAGTTAGAATGAGACTAACAGAGAAACAGAATTCCAGCCTACCCTACATGTCAAAGTGAAGAAGAGGAAGAGAAAAGATGTCCACAGCCAAAGGAAATGGGAACATCCAAAGACGGGGTCTTAGAAACAAAAGCACCACCACATTTTGACTACAGCAGACAAGCACAGCAAGGGGAAATGCCCGGCTATTTTCCAAGAAGCCTCCCCCAGCCTACCTCTTCTCATAGGTCAGTTCTCCAGTGAGAATTTGGCTCACAAGGCTATTTTCTTTGGAAATCGTGGTTATTTTACAAAGAAAGATGAATTTAAATTTTCTAGCAGTCAAGAATGAGGAGCTAACTACAGATGAAGACACTCCGGTCAAGCCTGGCTCCGAGTAACCTTTGCCTCCAACTTTGAGTTTCTGTCTTGGGAGAGATGCTTCCCCTGCCTACACAGGCTCTCTAGATAGTTAAGGGGTGCCCACATACTAAACATCATGAACTACTCAAATAAACAGACAGCAAAACTGAGGTCCAGACACATCAATCCAAACTATTTTCTTATAACCCTCATTGAAGTTGGGGTGGCAACACAGACTTATAACCCCAGCATTCATGAGACAAGGTGATTATGAGTTAAAGGCTAGGCTAAGCTTGATGGAAAAACTCGGTCTTTGAAATTTTAGAAATGTCAGGGGTATGATTCTATGGTGATATGCTTGTCTAGTGTGCATACGCTTTGGGCTATAAATGAAGACTAGATTAAGACAGCAAAAGTCATCTTGTACTAGCCTGTGAAGACAAACTGAGATGGCATGGGGCACTCTTTTGAAGTACAATTATGAAATGATCTATTGAGATAAAATGCAATATTAATCAAGTCAAAAATTATTAAAAATTCACTAAACTAAAAGCTGTCATTCCAAGGAAGGCTCACCCAGGGGTTAAATGTGCTGACCTGTGAACCATAATTAGGCCAAGCCTCTAGTTGTACAAGCTGGAAACATGACAAAACCCTGAGAGAAAACATAGACCTTTGTCCAAGAGCTGTAGAGTGAGGCACATTGTAAGGGCCATCATGAAAAGGGCCTTGTTGAAGGCATGTTCTCTCTTCCTTGTGCTGTCCAGCCCCATTCACATGTGACAATTAGCATTGGAGTGAATAGGCCACTGTACAGACACTGTTCCTGATTCACAGAGTTGGGTTTCCCAGCCCAATGGGACAAAACATCAGCATTCAAGAAACCTTGCATTTTAATTAATTCCTTCATCAGAGCATGCCAAGGACCAGAACACACAGCCACTGTCAACGCAAGGGTGTGCTGAGCTTATTGTGCACAGGGGGCTTTTACACACCTCACCTTTTTTCTCAGATAACAAAAGCAAATGGTGCTCTGAAAATTGTCAGACACACAGAAGGTAGAAGCCAGGCAGCAGCTGAGAAGGAGACTGTGGTAGCCTGAGTCTGGAGAGAGAAGAGTGAGGTTTTTTTAACAGCATTTACAGGGTGGCCCAACTGTGCATACGTGGGACAAGAGTCTGCACATTTCCCAAGGTCAGGGGGTCCAGACCTCTCATCTCCTAGTGACTAATGGCCTGTGAAAATTCTAGATTTCTGTTTCTGTGTTTACTGCCCACTGACACACTAATCACCTATTGATCTTCCCACATTTAGCCCAGGTTACTCTGGTCCTTACAGTTCATGACTAAGATTCACATCCTGAAAATTCCGCCCTAGACTACCCTCTAGCCCTGGTCCCTTCTCAATCCTTCAGTGGCCCCATCAGCTCTGAGAGCAAAGGTCTCCTTGCCTCTCTGTCTGTGTATGAGACAGCCCTTCAGGGCCTCAGCTATGTGTCTTTCTTTCTTTGACCTGGTCTCTTTCCTTTCTCTTTTAGTACCTGAGCCTCCCTCTGGGAAATCCTCCATTGCATACAGCTTTGCCAGGAAGTAGAAGTCCATGACCCTTATAGAAGCCATGGGATTTTCTCTGCCCTTCCCTGCCCTAGTTGAGCCAGGAGCTCATCCTTGGCTAGTATGATTAAGCAGGGTCCTTTCTTATATAATTAATTAACAAAGTCCATTTATATCATTTGCAGGCAAAAGCTCTGATCTTACAACTTCAATAAGCAAGTCAGCCATTCCACTTATAGCCAAATCCATATTCCCCCAAACACCACATATACACTAGCACCCCTGAAACATCTGCTTGGAAAAGAGAGACAAGACAGGAGTGCCCTGATAAGATGACCCTGAGTCAGTAATGCCAGTTCAGAGGCTGAGTATGAGCAGTGGGGCAGCCCAGAAGAAACTGGACAAGATGCTGTGTCCTGACAGACAGATATAAGTCAGCCATACTAAAGGGTAGGACAGAGGTGGACCAGGAGGGCAGACATATCCCATCATTTATACTGAGGACAAGAGTGTGACTGTGGATGGGATTTAAGCTCCCTCTCATGTAGCTGTGACAAAATATAAGATGAAGGATAAGGGACTGGAGATGGAAGGGACTCATGGAGCACCTTGCATACTGTGAACATCCTGAAGTTAAAGAAAATCCCTGAAGAAATTTAATATCCAATCTCTAAAATCATGAGGCATCTCAATTCTGCTTTCCATAATTAACTTTTTGAAATTCACAGTAACTAGTCTTAACTCATTCTTAACAGCTTGTTTACCTTCATAAAATAAGCTGTTAAGCCAGAACGAATGCTTCACTAAACCTGGTCCAGAAAATCTTAATCTGAAGACATGGCATCCCCAAAATCTATTCCCTCCCGTTTCGGAGCAGGAAGCAGAAGTGGCAGTTCATGTAAGTGATGCTTCTAAACAGAACAAGCCCCTGGAGTGAAGGCTCCCAAGTCTTGTCTCCAGTGAGGTGTGCACCTGCAGACAAGTTAAACTCAGTAAACCTACCTTGTTTCCTTCTGTGTAATGGAGCTACGGATGCCAATGGCTCCTACTGGGTAGGTAGGGAATGAAAAATAGGAAAGGCCTCTGCAGTGTACTGCCTCGATGATGACACTATCACCGGAGAAACAGTTCCTCTAAGGTAGAAGGCATGTGTGTCCCTTACACCCTAAGGCATCACTGTGAAACTGCTGCCCACCATGAAAAATTGCCTGATCACTTAAGAACTCGGTTTCCCACTTGTAAAATGGAGACAATCATCATTCTTAGACATGAGAGCTATAGTGGGACCAGTTTAAGCTTTAATGGATTCTAGATGCATATTATTACCAGGTGCTTACATCCTTACGAATGACCTTCCCAGAGACAGATATTTCCAGCTCAAGCACTTCCCTCACCTCCTTCCTTCACAAAGTCACAAAGACTCTTTATTGCTTACTGTGCTTCTCAAATCCATCTGCCTCCACACTCTGCCCAGCTGTCCGATGCCCTTTCCTCCTGGACCCAAATGTTCAGACTTTCCAACACCTGCCTCACATCTCAGTCTCATATTCCATCCCCCTTTTCGCTCCCTCCTTCCCCTCCTTCCAGTCCACTTCCTCTCCTTCAGGGAGCCTCTCTGATGACCCCAGAAGTAAGCATTCTGTCTGGATGGGACTCCAGAATTCTCGGCCTAGCTTCCAGGTAAGATTTCTGACTTGGCTAACATCTCTGCTTCCTTCCTGCTACCGTTATCTCAATAGGAAACAAGCTGTGACAGGGAAGATTGAATCAGTCATTTATAGCCCTGCACCGAGTCAGTGGAGAGTGCTAGGGACCTCACACCTCTCTGCACCTCAAAACTTGCATCCTCAACTCACCTCCAAAACCTTCAACAAGCGCTCATTCTGCACTTATCACCAAAAGTTCTCAGGTCTATGGGCCAGAGAGACAAACCACAGGGGCAGCAAGAAAGAGAGGCGGGGCTCCAGATGGTTATAGCATTAAATGTGGACTCAGATTTCAATTTTCAACCACAGTTAAAAAATAAAGTTCCCTTTTCCCTAGTAAGAACTGAACCATGAACTCAAAGATGTGCTTCACAGATTATAAAACAAGAATGTTTTATAATTGAATTTATAATTTAAATGTTTAGGAAAAGGCTAGAAGTCCCTCCATGAGCACAGTAATAAAGTTACAGTCACTGAAAACCATCCATAATGACAGAAAGAGCCTGATGCTACAGGTTTGCTCTGCATCAGGCCTGTATGTTAAAGCAATAATAAGGGTAGCTTGGGAGAGAACTTTTAACATCCCCCATCATCTCTGCCAGCTCTCTCCCTCCAAATACAATCTAAGCATCTAAACAACAGTACGGCCTATAGAGCCCAAGCTGACATGGAGCTCCCGTCTGGTAACTCTGCCTTCCCTCCATGAATGCTTTCTGTGAGACCGGGAGTCACCTCAAACTGTGGTAACCATTTGCCCTACACAGTAATCCATAGCATGTTATTGTTACACCAATTCAGATTGTAGGAAAAGAGACTCTGAGCCTAATATTGGGGGAAGGCTGAAATATCAGAGAGAGTCAGTCAATTCTCACCCATCTGTCTTGCAACTTCCTCAGCCTTGCTCCTGGTCGCTTCTGCAGGTTGCTTCTGCCTCTGCTAGGTTCCTGCGACGCCTTATATACCCTTCTCATCAGCTGTATTCCATCCAGGTTAGGATTAAAGGTGTGAACCACTCTATTTCATAGCTAGCCTTGAAATCCCAGAAACAGAATAAATTCTGACTCTGGAGTTGTGAGATCAAGGGTGGAGGTCACCACTCCCCACTTTCCCTGTGCTGGGATTAAAGGTGTGTGTGATTGAATCTCAGCTGTTTATCCTTGTATTCAAGAATCAAGAAATTCCTGAGCTGTCTGCCTACGATATGACTGTGTGCTGTCTCTGATATTTCAGGTTTTATTAAATATGTAACAAATTACCACGTTATTACTCTCTTTTTAATGACGATTTGACTGTGTGCTGTCTCTGATATTTCAGGTTTTATTAAATATGTAACAAATTACCACGTTATTACTCTCTTTTTAATGATAGAACTGTGAGCCCTAAGTCACCAAATGAAACTTGGTCCAGCTTAGAATTTAACCTCGCTTCAGAGCCCAGGACTAGGCTATCCCACCAAAAGCCGCTTTCATGTCCTAATCAAACTGTTAAAGCAGACTACTAAAGGCTGAACCCTTAGGAAATTTGACCCAGTTAATTTTCACTCCCCTAAACATCTAAACAGTTGAATTTCTGCCATTGGTTCTGCTGATCACTAATGCCCATAGACAAGTTTCCACAGACAAGCTTTCCATGGGGCATATGCACAGGAGTGTCACAGCATCAGAACACAGCTCTCCTGATGCTTCTACAAATGAACTGTTTGCAGTTCTAAAACAAGCCCGCACACCTCAGGAGAGCTGCCTGCAAGACCCATTTAGCTCACAACCTCAGTCAGCGGGTTGGTTCTCCCACACACCATGGTTAGCCACGTTGCCCCTGCTGAGAGCTTTATACATTCTTTCTCCACTTCCATGGCCACGGAACCAGAACACTCAAAGTGAGAAATGGGGCCCATGGAGAGTGGGGAGAGGGTCCCTAAATCCACGGGCTGCCCTACTTTCCCCACACCACAGGGACCACACGTCTGTCTCTCTCTCTTTTGCTCTCTCTCTCTCTCTCTCTCTCTCGCTCGCTCGCTCACTCGCTCTCTCGCTCGCTCTCCTTGCCTGGCCACCACTGTGTCAGACATCTCTTCTGTGACCTGCTTGAACAACAAAGAAATAGCTTTGTACCGCCTTCTCAGTTCCCACTATTACCACATACTCCCTTCCGGTATTCTACAGGTTATCTGTTAATAACAATTAGAAACATTTAAAAGAAATGACAAGCAAGGGTTTCCTTACAAAGCCTTAAAAGATCAAACTGAAATAGTATAACTAAATAAAGTTAACTTTGAATCAGAGAAAGTTGGATGGAGCATGCTGCTGACTTCATTTTACTCATTAGGAATATGTCTTCAGACAAATAGTTTGCTATTTCTGAGCTGTCGATGTCTGGTTTTTGTGTGTCTGAATTCAATAAAATGAGAGGCTGAACTATGCTTTGGCTATAGTTTCCTAACCATACAGAGTCACAATGCACATGCCTAACACTTTGGATATATGTGAGTCTGAGATCCCTGGGCTCCTGCTTCCCTGCAGAGTATGGTGGAGCCTAACTGTCATCCCAGAGGGACTGTGAGTTTGAGGCTATATATCATATTGAGAGACTGACTCTGCATAAACATCAAAAGAGAAAAGGAGGGAGGGGGAAAGAAGATCTCTTTATTTCCATTCACATCCTCTTAAAGATCACAGCTCCCGAGTCCCACTCAATGACCGTCTCCATTTCTTTCCCAACTCTGCCACTATGCATGTGTGTATGTGTGTATACATATATATGTATATATAATCATATATGCAATATTCCTGATCAGGACCACATAATGGCCAGGAGCTGGAGATTTAGCTCCACACAGGAATGCTAATCCAGTTTAACAACTCATTAGCTTGTAACAAAGCAAGCTGCTTAACAAAAGCCTTTTTGCACACATGTAAAATGGGGATCAACATCATGCTTATTGCATAAGGTAGTTGTGGGAACAGGTGAGTAGCATGTACAGAGCCCTTAGCAAGAGGCTGATGTGTATGTGGTCAGAGTGCTATTACCATGGGGATGGGACAGGTGATGTTTGCTCTCTCCTGAAGTCATTACATCCCAAGAGCCCCTTGTGGGAAGGAAGAGAGAGGCTTCTGTTTGCAGGAGTAGCTCAAGAGGCTGAGAGGGAAAACTGACCACTCACTCACTCCTGCCTGTTCTGTAGAGAAAACAGCCATGACAGTTAGGGTTCTGTCCGAGACCCTGAAGCCACACTCGGCCAATGGCGATCACCCTGCCCACCCCAGAGTTCTGATGTCAAGCTCCGTTTAAGAAGGGGCATCTCCCACCCTCTTCAGTCTTTCCTTCTCCCACCCTGCCAGAGCAACTTCTAAGGCCTCCCTCTCCTCCCGTCCCTCCTCTCTCTCCCTCTCTCTCTCTCTCCTCCCTCCCTCCTTCTCTCTCTCTTTCCTTCCTCTCTATACAATAATAAAGTCTCTCCACATGGACCCAGTCTAAGTGTCTCTCACTGCGCTGCCTTCTGCCTTGGCATGGGGCCTCTATCCATTGCCATCCCTTAGCCATAGGCTTTATCATAGCATAACAATGACATCTCAGGGGTCAGCACAGGGAAGCTAGTACTTCAGCTACCTGACTGTGAGAGATACAAAAAGACAGACAGTGGAACAGTCTGTGACTTCTGTAATTGAATGTGTCTGGGGAACAGTCAGCCTTCCATTTAACATAAGAAGCTGTGGGCAGGCTGTGCTTCATTCCAGGAGTCATGGATAACTTTGGCTCAGCTGTTGGCTTCTGGCAACATCGTGTTTCAGATATAAAACATCATCCATTCTATGACATAATAGATTTCCTGGAAAAGAGCATTTTCCCCAGAACTCTCAACACAAGGTCCCCATGCAAAGAGCCCCGCCCTGCTCTTTCACAGTTCACAAGTAACTGCCAGAAAAACAAGATTCAAAATTCCAGAAAACATGGATGGTCTAGATACAGGTCATTATACTTTTCAAGTCATCATTTGTAGAAACAGGGGACCTTCTAATACATCAGAATTTGAGTGTCACCCAAATGTGTATAAATGACACCTCAATGTGTATAAATGGCAAGTTTAACAAGCAGAGGAGAGGACCCCACACATATACACAGAGAAACATTGATTCATGATGGGCATTGGAGGATGGCCTGAGCTATTTTATTATTCATTTGAAATCCCCATTCGCTCATTCATTCAACTATCTATCAAAAAATCAAAATGTGGAAAAAACAGAGAAGGGTATCTCCATCCTTTTGGTCTTAAGATGGCCAACCCAACCAATAAGAATAACAGACCACAGCAGATCGTTATATGTACAAAATGTCGTCACATGCAAACGCCAAGCACTGAATTAAATTAAGATAGGTGACAGCAGAGACATCTGGTCAAAGGACAAGTGACAGTGGTCACAGGTCTCCCAGTATTAATTCCCACCTTTATTTTAGGGACAAGATATGTTTATCTTGGTTCATAGCCAATCAACTGAAGTTTCACTGTCCAGTACAGCCACAAAGACTATTGAGCTTGGAATATGGCCAGTCTTACATGTTAACATGATACTAGTTCAGCTACATTGCCCCAATAGGCTCATTACTTTACTTTCACCTTTTATTTTATGTCATTATTGGAAAATTTCAGACTGTTGGAAGGCTGTGTATTCTTTTTTGAGATGAAGTCTATGTATCACAGCTAGTCTCAAACTCATGATTTCAAGTCAGCCTTTTGCTTCAGCCTCCAGAAGAGCAGAGATGACAAGGTGTATGCTACCGCATCTGAAAATTGGAGATTACATATATGACTGTCATTATGTTTGTTTAGACAGTGCTGAGCTAAAGACTGCATCACATAGCCTCCCCTGCTGTTATCTGTGAGGATGATGCAGTCACAGCTGGTGGGATGTGAGTAGGAATGGTGTCCTATATCCTCCTATCTCCTTTCTCTGTTCTTGCTGGATGGATGCAAATGTCCAGTGCTGAGCCAGATGCAACAAGCAAATGAGTCACGTTGGTGACCCAGAGACGATGGAGTAATCTGTTGCTTAGATAATCTCATGAGTGATCCACCCTGTTCTCCAGAAATCTATCATATTAAATGGCTATGCAAGAGAAGATCTTACCTAAGTCTCCTTAAAGAAACCTAAACTATATTTCAGTTAATGCTGGGGGGCAGGGGACATCTTAAAGAGCAGGAGCCAGCCAGGGCAAGAGCTTGGAGTTTGTCGCAGGAACAGGGGCAATGAGAAGGACGATTTGAGGCAGAGAAGACAACAGAGAAGAGAAGCGCTGGGTGAGCCCTTAGTGGGAGCTACAGTGGCAGGACACGCTGGAGAGCCTTGGCGTGGGGGCTGAGGACCTCGAACCTCCATCCCACAAGTGGAGAACTAATGAGTGACTGACTGCCCAAAGCAGGGATGGGGGGCAATCAGTTCTGCTTTGCATGAAGCAGTCCAGTGTCAGTGCAGAGTCTGATCTGAGCCTATAGCAGTAGGAACAGAATATGGCAGAGGTGGGCAGTCAGATGTGCTGCGGTACACCTGTAAACCCAGGACTCAGAAGGTGGAGGCTGAAGGATTAGAAGGTTAAGGTCATCCTTGGCTACACAGAAAGTAGGAGGCAAGCCTAAGCTTGAGACACTGTCTTAAAAAAAAAAGTATTCAGACCTTCAAAAGGAAAAATCACCTTGCGGGAGGAAGAGGGAGAGAGGCCAAGAGATGGTTCAGCAGGTACTTGGCACCCAACCATGATGACCAGAGCTCACTTCCCCTTCCACTACAGGAACACGTGTAAAAGCCAAATGAACCACAGGCATCTGTAACACCAGCATTCCTATGACAGGATGAGAAGCAGATTCCAGAAAATCAGCTAGAAGCTCACTAGGCCAGCTAGCCCAAACTGCATGGTCCAATATCAGAATCACGAAGGACTCTCACTCACACACACACAGAGAGAAAGAGAGAGAGAGAGAGAGAGAGAGAGAGAGAGAGAGAGAGAGAGAGAGAGAGAGAGAGAGAGAGAGAAACGCATGCACACATGTCTGAGTAAATAAATAGTTGGAGGAAGCCGTGAGATGAAAAGCAGGCTGGGGCTCCAGCTTAGAGAAGGATGGCCACAGCTACGGCTGGAGCAGAGAATGGGCAGGTCTCATTTCAGGGTTGTTTGTACCACAACATCTCATAACCAGCTTCCCCTGACAGACACACACACCAACACTTAAACAGAGCCCCAGAATGGAACCAAGGATTCAGACTAAAAGTGGGCATTCAGGGACAAACAATGACAAGTGTCAACATCTGAACCTGTGACTACACAGAGGAGGGGAGTCGGGGACGGACACAGGAAAAATAAATTCACATCCCAGGGCCTACAATTCTGCTGACCCTCTCCTGTTTCTCAAGAAAAGAAAAAAAGGCAGAGAAACCAATAGGATGGTGCTGGAGACGGGCTCCACACTGTCAGGAGCCTTCAAGCTTCTGAGCTCTTCCTTAAACCAGCAGTATTTTCTCTAGTAATAAAAGCACCTGAATTACTTCAGGATCTCACTCTCTTTCCTTCACTGTGTTTACAGAGGAATGATCACACATGTCAAAATACATTTCCATTGAAGTTTGGCTCAAAACTAAAATTGGTGAAGATGAGGTTGAAGTTCAAAGCAGTTTTGTTTGTTGCTGTTTTCTTTCTCCAGGCAAAATTACAGAAATATGCTAACTTCAAAAGCTGCGGATTCACTCACCTCTTTTCTCTTTGAGCAGCTAAGTAGCCCCCTTTTCTTTCTTTTATAAATTGATTCAGCTTTATTTTAGATGCATTGGTGTGAACAGGACTTACAGACAGCTGTGAGCTGCCATGTGGGTGCTGGGAGTTGAACTCAGGTCCTTGGGAAGAACAGTCAGTGCTCTTAACCACTGAGCCATCTCTCCAGCCCTCCAGCCTCCTTTCTTTTTACTTGTTTATTAGAATTGTGTGTTTATGACACATGTGTGTGGTCTTGCACATGCCTCAGAGGGTGTGTGTGTGTGTGTGTGTGTGTGTGTGGTGTGTGTGTGTGTGTAGACAGCTCTGTGGATCAGGCCTCTCTTTCAACCTTACCAGGGATCCAGAGACCTAATTCAGGTTGCCAGGCTTGTGGGGCAAGAAGCCAGTGAGCCAGATCTCCAGCCCACATAATTCACTGTTGTCTAATGAAACAAGAAGAAATCTCTTCCCTTCTCAATCTAAAACAACTACTAATAATCAGAGACCTTAATGATCTATTTATTATACACATGTCTTTTTAAAACATGACCCAGAGTTCATTACTTAAAAATCTATCTGGTCCATTGTTTTTAAAGCAATGATAAAAAAACATTTGACTCACCTTGATAAAAACTCTACCTCCCAGAAACCCTGGGATTGAGATATTAATGGGGCTCTCTTTTGACTGTAAAAGGATAAACTAACTTTCTTTTCTTACACAGAGGAACTCTCTACAGTGGCTAAAGTGACTTTCTTGTATAGAGATACAAGCTCATAGACAATGTATGTTAAGGGACCCACTTTAAAATAGGCTAATTGACAGCTTCCACAGATATCCTTAACATGCAATAGTGACTGCCTACTAGGACTGAGGCCTTACACAGAAGATGGCTTCTGAGAGAAGGAATTCTAGAAGCCAGCCATAGCATTGCTAGATCTGACTAAATAGACTAATATTGGTTTTTAAAGCACTTCTGAATTCTCTGCAGAAAATACATACTCTATTATCTGCACCCTGGAGGTCAGGGAAGGGAGCATGTGGTTGTCCTTGGGAATGACACGGGAAACTGAAGGGCCCCGAGGGAACAGGATGGAGGTTAATGATGAGTGTATGCAGAGTAGAATAAATGTGAACAGGATAAGCCCAAGGGAGGAGCTGAGTGAGAAAACGTGCTCAAGTTCCAGACACTTACCTTGCAAATGGCTCCTGGGATGTGTAAAGTGCGGGAACATTGGAGCTGAGGGCTCTACAGGATTATGTCTAGCCAGGAGCTTTTCTCTCTAAAAATTCACCTTGAACTTGAAGAAGTCATAATTAACCAATTGGATGGCAATTTGCGGGGATGTGGAAGTGAAACAAATGTTTTTTAACTTGTATATTTTTTCAAGGAAGATTTAAGAAAACTATGTAAGTCAGATGACCACCAAACCAAGACAGTTAAGACGAAGCAAGAATCTCTTTCCCTGTGAAGAGAAATCTGAAAATGCAGCCTCAGTGAAAAGTTCCAGGACCGTTTGACTACAGCAGGTTCTCTTCGGGCGTCTTGAACATGAGGACAAGCTGAACCCCCCTCCAAGCCTTCCACAGAAGCACGGTCATCGGAAAAAGAAAAAAGGAGCTGAAACCTCACAGATGGGTCAGGAAGAGAGCTGCTGGCCTGGAGCATGCTTCCGATCTCTCCACTCCCTAGGTTCCCTCCTCTAGTAAGGTCACACTACTCTTTAATGGATAATGAGGCAAGCCCTGGCTAGCTGTTTATCTGTATCCACCCCACCCCTCCCTAAACAGGACAGACATACTCACACCAAGTGTCTTTGACTGTAAGTCATTTTCCCTAATAAAATGCTCACTGTAGCAAAGTAGTAGAGGAAACTAAGAACACCATCTCTGTGGCCTTCAGTACAGAAGCAGGCTGCCCTGGAATACAGCCACTCATTAGCCCTGACCCTCACACAGCAGGCCTCTCTCAAACTCTCTCCTCTAATCTGAATTGGCTTTGCAGTTCTCTCCATGTTAGCGAATGCAGGAGTGTTAGATTAAAAAAGCAACTTGGGATCTGGCCTAGAACCACAGCCCACAGTCTCCATTCTCTCACATATGCACAGCAGTAGTAAATCTATGCCTTAAATAGCTACTGCCAAGCTAGCTATTGCTTTTCTTTGTATATGGATATGTCATTTAAACTTTGCACAATGTGTTCATCTATAGCCTGGTTTGATCAGCAAACTATCATTTTTACCTAAGGAGCTGGGGGTATCCCTCTCATAGATTGGGGAGAAAGAATACAAAACACTTATCTAAAATCACAAAGCCATGGTGGCAGCACACACCTGCAGTTCCAGAACTTGAGAGGGGAGGCCAAAGGATCAAGAGTTTAAGTCTAGCCTCAGCTACATAGTTCTCAGCTCTGTGTGCTATATGAGACACTATCCCTACCCCTCCCCAAAAGAAGAAAAGTAAAGTTACACTCTGTTTGCACCTCTAATCTCCCATTTTAATTTTGAAAGGCCAACTGCATTTAAACAAGTGCAACACGTTAATAAATAAATATTTGTTTTGCTCACTTCTAGAGAATAAATCTTTAACTGGCTGGCTAATGACACCCAAGTAAATCCTGAGATGCTTTGTTTACGGAGAAAATAGTTTTATCTTTTTTCCTTGAACTTTTTAATGGCTGTTAATATCAGGGATGCAAAGGTGAGCTCTTTTTAAACAGAATGTATCCTGCATGTAACAGTGCACACCTACAACACTCGGGAATCTGGGACAGGAGGATTCCAATTCCAGCCCAGTCAAGGCTACACAGCAAGAACTGTCTCAGACAGATGGCAGGCAGAATAATGATCATTAAACAGCCATTTGTTTGACAATAAAAATATTAGCCTGAACAGGTCCACAGCTTTTTCGTTTTGTTGTTTTGGGGGGGTTTTCTTGGAGAGGGGTGTTTGATCGTTTTGATTTGGTTTTTGTTTAAGATATCCTTGGCTTTCCCGTAACTAGTGCTGGAGACCAGGCCTGCCTCTGCCCTCAATTGCTAGAATTAAAGGCATGGACCACCATACCTGGCCATTTTATGCACCTTTAATAGCAGTACTCAAGAGGGAGAGCCAGGCCGGTATCCATGAGTATTCAGTGGTATTCCGATGCCAATATATTAAATATACTAAACAGGGCTAGCTTTCATAGGGACTTTGCACATCACACATGCAATAACTCATATTCATTGCTCATAGAATCCCAGATGGTAACTGATAAGGAGACTGAGGATGAAGGTATTATAGCTGGGTAGGTAGTTTTGTGACTAGGCATCTACCTGATTCCTGCATGTGAGATACAGAGAAGAATCCAAGAAAGAGAATTCGGGAATAAAAGTCAGGCCAAGGCAATCTCTGAATCACGAATGCCCCCAACTTGCCATTTTCAAGAATGCCTGCTGTTTGCATGTGTGCCTCTCAGCTTAATCAAGTTCCACTCTAGACACTGATTTCTATTGCAAAAGCAATACAATACATAGGGTCCCTAACTATAGTGTTGACCTTTATCAAGATATTGGCTTGGCAATACATTATACTCTTTTTGCATACATCTTGTTATTTCTAGATAGTAAAATATTTCAAATGTAAAAAAATACATATTATAGAAAGCTAGTTCTTAAGGACAGTCTAAAATTTCTACTGACATGCTGTGATAGTTTGAATAAAAATGGCCCCCAAAGGGAGAGGCACTATTAGGAGGTGTGGCCTTGTTGGAGGAAGTGTGTCAATGTGGAGGCGGGATTTGAGGTCTCTTTTGCTCAAGCTTCTCTCAGTGTGACTGTCAGTTGACTTCCTGTTGCCTGTAAGATGCAGCACTCTCAGCTCCAGCACGTCTGCCTGCATGTGGCCATGTTCCCCATCATGATGATAATAGACTGAGCCTCTGAAACTGTGAGCAAGCCACCTTAATTAAATGTTTGCTTTATTTTCACCAACCCTACAAGTGATAGAGGACTGATCTCTAAGATATATAAAGAGCTCAAGAATTTAGATCCCAAAACCTTGAATAACCCTATCAAAAAATGGGGTTCAGATCTAAAAAGGGAATTCTCAGCAGAGGAACTACGAATGGCTGAAAGGCACCTGAAAAAGTGCTCTTCATCTTTAGCCATCAGAGAAATG